>JXCR01076235.1:175653-185862 GCA_002079205.1 Phalaenopsis hybrid cultivar
TTTAATAAGATTAAACATGAAAAACAGAAATTACAGGGTGAAAGAAAATAGTTAATATATAAAGAAAAGACTTACCTGTTAAAGGTTCTAATTTTGAAACTTAACTATGAAATATTGTAGGAGCTCATATGAAATACTACAAAACTTGAAACATTAAATAACATATAATATATAAAAATATTTGCTGAGAAAGAGTTAACTAAAAATTAAAATACAACAAAGCACTAAAAACAAATAATAGTATGAAAATAAATTTCAATTTAACAACATCTCTACAAATTATTGTTCACAACACCACATTTATATACAAATCATTTAACTAACCAAACATAACAATTAAAACAAAATTCAACAAAGAATAATCTAAATAAAAGATCATTACTAAGACTAAACAGACATTTTCACTCATCATCATCATCATCATCTTCTAGATCAAAGTTTTGCTGCTGATAAGGGGTAAAGATAGGGTGACTAGGAAATTGTACTGAGTGGCCACCTCTCATGTATCTTACCATAACATCATCATATGCAACATCATATTCAAACTTCTGCTTTGTTAAATTATCATTATGTGCATTCCCGTCTCTAAATTTTCAATCCTGCTCTCCATCCTTAAAATATCTCCTTGTTGGATCATCATCTGTTCCATAAGCTTCTGGAGAGCAGGAGAACTAGAAGTAGAAGGAATACCCCTATTCCTACTTCCGCATCTCCATTCAACATGAGATTCATAATTTTTAGTGTTTGCTGGCCCAATAGCTTTAAGAAGCTCAATTCTTTCTTCATCCATTCTTAAATTAACTCCTGCCTGCTCACATAATGTGAAAATCAGGGTAGGGTGTGCTAATCCACCATTCATCTCACCCATAGCAATAGAACAAGTGTTCATATAGATAATAGATCCAACATCTAGACTACCCATCTGTTGGATAAAAAAGTTTAAAATAGCTCTGTCCTAATTTTCGAACAACAGTTATTTCAAATTCCCTTTAAAGTCTAATTAGTCTTCTTTTTTCTTTTTTAAACAATAATAATCATCTTTAAATGGTCCACAAATAAATGTTTTTACAAAAAATACAAAACCAACTTTTATATATGAAAATCCAAATTTTTACAAATACAAATTGTTAATCACACTCACACATACATTAAGCAAATCACACTCTAATTCAGTGTCAAAATCACGCCACAACACTAGAACGCTAAAAACTAAACTATACATACAATTAAAGTTTTAAGAGTTTTAAAGCAAAGCAAATCTAACACACTTACCTTAAAAACACAATTAATTTTAAACAATGGAATGTACAACTTCTTCAATTACGCCTCTTCACCTTCAATATTATCTCCTCCTCTAATATCTTCCATAGGCTGGTAATGGACGTACACATTGTAGAAGGGTCAGTACGAGAATTGATCAGTCAAATTTTCATTGATCCATTCATTCTTCTTGAACAACTGCACCAAACCTACTTCAATTATTCTGGTATGATCAAAGTGTTCCTTCATCCTCTAATCTAAGTGATCAAAAAGGTAATTAAGATTTCATATTGCATTCATGATATTCTCAAGTTCTCTTTCTATTTTCTTCATTTTCTTCTCCAAAACTATTGAACTTCTAACTGTATAGGGCATTAAGAATGTCGAAGCATGTGATGTTTGATCCAAATAATATCCAACGCTTCATTTCCATTCTCAATATAGTTTCCATCAATAAGATCCATGGGCTCCCAGGGTAATAACACTTTCTCTCAACTTTCATATGGCACTTGAGATTGATTGCAAAGTAAGAAGATCGTAGATGGATGCCCTAGTCCATATATAAGCCCATTCATTATAATACCCATAATAGATTTAAAAATAATTGATCCCACATCAATGGGCTTTCCCATTTGAATGCAATAGTTTAAAATTGCACTTTTTTTTGTAACTCTACTAATTTTAATTGTAGGGAGTAGTTTTGCAGAGATGAAGAAATGCCATTATTTAGATATAGGATTTAACAGTGAAGCGGGGAAACTAACGTATTCCTCATCTCTGATTTACCAATTATCATTTTCAGCTGTTAGAAATGGGTATACATCATACATCATAGCCTTCGTTGATATAAAGTTTGTATAATGATAGATCGATATGATTTCTATCATAAACATTTCGTTAATTCGTGATGGAGTAAATGCTACACCCTTACCTCAAATGAAGACAACTCCTTTGTTAATTCCATGTAGGTTAGCGTAAAATTCTTTTACCATTGGAACAACTACCACAATGATAGTGTAGCATAGAAATCTCAACGTCTCTGTACTATGATTTTCTCAATCTGAAAACTTGGATTACTCGATCCTTGATTGACAAAGCCTCTCTCATTGATAAGTTTCTTCTTAGTGATGAATTCGTCGTATAATCTCTGCACGTCAAAATTGATGAACTTCCTTCTATTGAAAACCCCATATCTTGAAGTATTTCTGGAATTGGAAGCGATGGATTTAAAAATATGGAATTTTATGGTCATCCAAAAACGGTTTTCATGCCTTTAAAAAGACCTCTAGGCACTTATTATGAAGTGAAATAGCGCAAAAGTCCGCTAAACTCTTCCTAAAATGCCAAAATTGCACTGAGCGTTGTCGACTCCCCCGATGGCGTCGTTGGTGCCAAGGCTCTGTAAAAGGGTGTCGTTGGCGCCAAAACTAAAGTCGCGTCAGTGTCGTTTTTGGTTCAATTAATTTCAAAATTTTCATCCAATACCAAAATTTGTCTTGATTTATGATGTATAAGATTTGTGTAGGATTCTAAGGTTTAATTATTTTTTAATACAAAGAACAATTATTAAGCAAAAAATTAAGATATATAGATATATAAATAAATAAATAAATAAATAAATAAATATATATATATATANATATATATCTTATGCTAAATTGTTTAATCTGTTAAAAATTTAAGTTTGAGGGGATGAAAAATATTTTAAAAACTGGAATTTTATTTGTTCTCAAATGTGCTACATGTGAATTTGATTTGAAAAGAAAAAAATTGATTATGTATATGAAGTTATACTAGGGAAGTAAAATTTGATTTTAGAAATGAGTAAGAAAATTTAGTTAAAATTTTTAGTAATGAAGAAAAAACATTAAGTTAAAAAGTTTTTAGATGAGAAAATGATTAATATAAGTAACTATCTTTAGTAAGAAAAATTGTATTTTTGAAAAATTTAGATAATTTAAACTCTAATTTTTAATACTTCAATTTCTTTTATTAAAATAATTTTAAAAACTATTATTATATTTATAAGTAAAAGACTTATATCAAGGCTTTGCTTTAAGAAAGGAGAAGTGGAATTCAAAATCATTAAAGGCCTATCCATATATTGTAATCCTTGCCTAAAAAAGAAAAAGAAAAGAAAAAGAGAAAGAAAAAGAAAAAGGGAAAAAAATTAGGAAGGAGAAGTTTGAGAATTAGTGCCTAATAAAAATTTGGTTCTACATTTGATTTTTTTAAGTATAAGATTTGAGAAACTCTTAAGCTTATAGATATAATATAGTAAGTAAAATTATTTTTAATGAAAATTTTTAACTGGAGCTAATAAAAGAACTAAATTCTAAATCGGAAAAATCTACAATATATTTTTGAATTAGATAGAAACTCATATTTTCATCTTTCTTAACATTAAGAATTTGTAAATTTTAAGTTGGTCTCATTTACTGAATATTTTTTCTAAATTAGACTGCTACATTTCTAAATCAAAATTTTAGTAACACCAAAGAGAATATTTTTTTCTAAATTGGACTACTATATTTCTAAATCTAAATTTTAGTAACTCCTAAAGAAACCTCATATACATATCGTACATATTTAGTTTTTAAAGATTGAAGTGTCACTTGAGGACAAGTAACATTTTAAGTTTGGGTATATTGATACACCTAAAATATATAGTGCTTTTCGACACATTTTTATAACTATTTTTGAGATAGATACACCTAAAATATATAGTATTTTTAGACACATTTTTATATCTATTTTTGAGATATTGATGATACACCTAAAATATATAGTGTTTTTAGACACATTTTTATACCTATTTTTGAGATATTGTATTTTGATATACACCTAAAATATAGTATTTTTAGACAATACACCTAAAATATATAGTATTTTTAGACACATTTTTATACCTATTTTTGAGATATTGTGCTTTAATGGGAGATATTTTTGTATTTTTCTTGGAGATATAGGTAAAAATGGTGAAAAATGCTTAAAGGAGTGAAAAAGGATCAAATTTGAAGCAAAAAGGTGAAAAATGTGCAAAAGAGTTTTGGCGCCTAAGCGTCAGATCCAGTGCTTAAGCGCCGGTTAAACAGAGAAGGCCGCGCCTAAGCACCAGAGGTCCCACGCTTAAGCACCAGTGGCAGTTATTGGACGAGTAAATTTGGTTTTTGCGAATTTTGAAGAGGTTTTTGAGGCACCGATTAGCTTAATAGGTGGTTATAACCACCATGGACAAATTATCACGAAAGGATGCATCTCTTGAGGAAATACATCAAATCTAGATATATTTTGAAGAGAAACCAAGACACCTTTTGGAAAATTATAAAAGAAAGAAGAGAGGACTTAGAAAAGAGTCCTGAAAATATTGGAAAGTTTTGAAAGGTTATTTTATTTTGAGTTATTGTAATGAGAAGAGAATCAAAGGAACTTCAAGAGTTTGGTGGAGGACTTGAGATAAGTTTGTATCTTTTTGTTTTGAGACTACTTTTGGTTTTAATTGAGACTTTTTATTGATTTGACAATGATTTTTTCATTTAAACTAAAATGTGGTTTTGTTTTCTCCATGGATTTTGAGTATTTTTATTTATCTTTCTTATTATAATGATAAGTAATTAAGTTTTCAACAGAAGTTGTGGAAAGTATTGATCTTCAATGATGGAAAAAGTTGTGATGATTTAAATCCATGAACTTCATTTACTTCTTGATTTGGCCAATCCAGATGTTAAATTTTTTGTGAGGAAATCAATGTACTTCATTTACTTCTTGATTTGGCCAATCCAGATGTTAAAATTTGTTGTGAGAACATGAAAGAACCGAGCTGGTATTGTCTCAGTCAACAATTGGAAAGAATCACATGAGGTTGTATGAATAATTTAAATCCATGTACTTCATTTACTTCTTGATTTGGCCAATCCAGATGTTAAAATTTATTGTGAGAACATGTAAGTCAGACTTGTATTGTCTCAGTCAACAATTGGAAAGAATCACATGAGGTTGTATGAATGAGAATGTAATGAGCCGACATTGTCATTGTCAACAATTGGAAAGAAGCACATGAGGTTATATGAATGAGAATGTAGTTCATAGACTGATATTGTCTCAGTCAACAATTGGAAAGAATCACATGAGGTTGTATGAGTGAGAATGTAATAGCTGGTATTGTCTCAGTCTTCCAAATGTTAAAATTTGTTGTGAGAACATGTAAGAACCGGGCTGGTATTGTCTCAGTCAACATTTGGAAAGAATCACATGAGGTTGTATGAATGAGAATGTAGTTCATATGATACTGGTGTTGTCTCAGTCAATAATTAGAAAGAATCATACGAGGTTGTATGGATGAGAATGTAGTTCATATGATTGAGTGTAAATAAATAGGGAAATATTTATTGAAGGTTGCAGAGTTAGAGGATTTTAAAGTGACAGGTTAAAGCCCCCAACTTGGTTTATTATTTTAGGTTTTGATACGAGATGTTAGCCCCCAGGTGGAGGGAATTGAGGGAACTCTAGGGTGAGAGCTAGTATCTTCCCTGCCTAGCCGGTCTTATGAACTATTCAAACTTTAAATTAGCCAATATTCTTTATAGCATCTCTAGTAAGGGTAAAGATTATTATTGCTCCTATTTGACACAACACAATTTATATACTTCCACAATAGAGTTCCTATACTTATTACTGATTCATAACAAGAAGAAAGATATTTTAATATTTAGTGCTTTTCTTTTACAAAAACTCTAGTTATCTTTTTAAATTGTTATTGTTCTATCAAAATATTGAAAATACCAAAAATATTTAAATTCTTATTACTATAAAAAAGATTATCTTTAGTTTAGATAATTATCTTTTTATTAAAAATCTTTTTTGTTTAATAGTGCATATTGAGTATTCTCCCTGTGGGTTCAATATTCAGGTCTTAATCAAAAAGTCTTATATTACTTGATAACGATACGTATACTTGCGTAGTATCCTAATATATATAAATTAAAAGTTAAATTCTTATTTTTCTTCAAGATCAAGTTTTTGGTTTTGTTGCAAAGTAAGGAAATATAAGAGAAATACAATCTGAATTATTGTTGTACTGTGCATATTAGCAGTATTCAGGGATCAGGTACATAAAGCGCAAGCCCAGTTAGCATTGAGTCCGAAGGCGGCGTCCATCCAGAACGCGCCACACAAGCCTTCGGAGTCGTCACACGATGTCATGGCGTCGTGTGTTTTAAGTAGGAAAATAGGATTTAATTAATTCAGAAAATACCCCCTAACTTCAAAAATCCATATCTTGGTGTAGAAAAATCAGATAAATAAAATAAAAATATCCTAGTGCTCAGTGAATATAGGAGAACAATGTGAAAAAGGTTTGAAGTTTATTTGATGCATATTTTATTTTTAATTAATTAACTATTATTTTGAGTATTTTGATTCTCCACGCATTCAAATATTTCACCATGGCATGCTATATGGGTTATTTGTAGCCTCTGTCATGGGGGATCTTCCCTGATTTTTCCAAATTCAGAGGAGACCCCTATGAGGAGATATGTAATTAGCATGTTGCTTAAAAAAATCTAAGAAAATTTTGGTAGCTTCATTGTGACCAGAGAACCTTAGGAAAATTTGTCATGAGCTAAGTCATTAAGAACACACCTAATTTTCAGAAAACCCTAAAATGCAAAAGAAATTAATTTGGGAAAAATAAACATCTAAATGACTTGATTTAACTCTCCATTGTAATTTAAAGTTCATAGGACTCCCCATTAAAAATTTCAAAACATTTGGAGTTCATTTGTTAACCTAATTTAATTTTCTAAGTTAAAGGCCTCTTTTAACACTTAAAATAATCATAATAATTAAAATATAACTCAAAAAATTATAAAATTAGTTTTTGAGAGTTCCCTGTGATCAGAGGAATTTTCTAAAAATAAAATTGTAATTAAAGTAAAAAATTTCATTTTTAAAGCATACTTTAAATATTTAAATAATGAAAAATTAATAAAAATCACAAAATTAATAAAATTCATGGAAATGTTCTAAACTATTTCCTAGCCCTTAGAAGCAATTGGAATATTTTTCCTAATTTTCTAAGTGAAGATATTGAATTTTAAAGCTCAAAAATAATTTTTAAAAGCTAAATGGATTTTTCTTAATTTCTCACTAAAATAATTCTAATAATTAAAACAAAATAAAAAAAATGTAAAATTTATTTCTCTCGGTTCCTTGACCTTAGAGAGATTTAAGAAAAATGTAAAACATAATTTTCCACATTTAAAATATTTTATAATTAATTAATAGTTTAGAACATAAAATAATTCTAATAAATCAAATAAAACTAAAAAAAAATGATGAAATTTGATCCAAGTGGTTCTCTAGTCAAATTCTACCTCCAGTAAAAATGTCAAGTGATTAGCCTTTACCCTGGTCAAGTTATTGAACGTTCTTTGGAAAATCCTATTTTTGCATGTAAATAACTATATAAATTAAATTAAATTTTGAAAAATCACATTTTCTCCTCTGATGTCTTAATATTGTCCAAGTGAGTTAAGATAAAAATTCTAAAGTCATTTGAATTAAATTTGATGAATTATGAAGTGATAGAGCCTGAGAGGCAGAGGTATAATTATGGAAATTTAGTTTTAGTTAACATTTATGCTTAATTCAAGAAGAGGAAATGAGCAATCTTTGATCTTAATTAACACATTCAAATGATTGAAACACAAGGAATTAATTGGTAGGAACCAATCTCATTTTTCATATTTAAAGGATAAATTTGCATTTTCCTAAATTATTAAAATTTGGAAGACTATTAAATTAAATGATCCTAGACTTTGGGGTATGATTTTGGATGTTAATAACTCACTAATTTAATACCCTTATGTGGTGTTCAAATGACTTTCAAATGTTTTGATAATGAATTATTATCACTTAAAATTCAATTTCTTTCAAAAATTACTAATATATCCACCAAGGTCTTAAGGGCTTAGCAGTGACCTAGGCTTTATCAAATTTAGTTAAATGAGGACTAGAATAGTGAATGTAACTAGAAATTGAACACCTTTAAAACACTACAAGCCCAAGTTAAAATTGAAATTGACTAGGTATCTTAATAACATTAACTTGCCTCTTTAAGGGTCTTCACCCACATAATTATCAAATTAAATAGATGATAATCACCTTACTCTTAAGGATAATTGAAACATCAATGTTCACTGAGCATTGGAGGTAATCATAGGATGAATTATTAAGCGACATAATAAGTTTAAATGAGCTCAAGCCTTTTCAGCAGGCGGTGAGAGGGAAGCGTGGATCTGCTTCTTTCTTCTAACTTTTTAGATACCTCGAAGGTCTATTAAACTTAGTATATTTTGCTTAATAAAATCATCCTTAATCAAATTAATGAGGGCTCACCAAGATATGATTTAGGATTTGGTAGATCACCAGAACCTTATTTCCCCGCTTTACATAAAATGCTTTTAATATATAAATACTCTTGCATGCATTTTGAGTTTCAGTTGAAGATGACGGGAAGATCATTAAGGTGCGCTTTTATTGTAATTTATATTTCCTGCATTTCTAGTTTCCCGTACTTTACTTTCTAGTACGTTACTGTACTTACTCACCTGCATGTATGAACAAAAACACAAACTTGCATATTAAATAATGATGTCACCCTGCATGAAAACTAAAACTACTAGGATAGCCGCAAAATCAAAAACCAAAACCAAAACCAAAACTAAAAATCAACCAAGATAAAATTCACCGCCACAACATTCAAAATTTAATCTCAAACATCATAAAACCACAATTGCAACTAAATTAAGACGTCTCTAACGGATGATTGGAAATCCCTCGAAGGAGATAACCTACAGTTGCTAACGAGACTTCCCACTGTCTAAATGAAATTATGGAACTCATCAAGTTGAGTTTATTAAATTCATTTGGACTAAGTGAATCTAATGGAAAATAGTGGTACCAGAAAAAGGGAACCGTGGGATCCCAACCAGTGTCGCTTGAATCAACTTTAACATTCCCCAATAAAATTTAAAGAACCATAACCATAGGGTCACTTGATTTGACATTATAGCTTGACACATTAGAAAATCTAAACTCATCACGGTAAGAAGTTTGGAGCTAGCATGGTGGGAAACACGACCATATTCAACAGCAAAACCTGTCTACATCAGCTAAATCACTCTTCCCTTAGAATTAAACAACAAGTCATAGGATTATGAGGTCATTCTTCTAGTGCGTCATAAATCCTCAACCTTTTATTTAGGCCTTTGTATAGCTCTGCTATAGAATATAAGCCCTAACTCGTCTTAGGATTTTCAGGTTGTCGTTCGTCATGACCTAAACCCTCACATCTTCCAGGCTATTTGTGTGATCATTTCACACAAATGTAATCCCTAAATTAATAAAATTGACAGGATGAAACACTTAAATATTTCTCCTAAAAACTGAAGCCAAACATTAAGATAGACTAGCAAGTCACTGAGGTTCTCCTCCGGATCTATGACATCCTCTAGTTCTTCCTCCTTTGGATTCTAAAACAAATGTTCCAAATTTGAGCCATTCCCATTTCTCACCTCTTTGTCCAATTTCGTTGAAAAGTCTTATCTTTTGACATCTTTGAAGATAATATTTCCTAATTTTTATCGAGACTTTTCATAAGTGACCTTGATCATTTAAGATGTAATTAACTATAGGGGCTTGCCCTTATAGGAAGCTTTTTCAAACCCAACTTAATACAAACCATATTTAATTCTTTGTATTAAATAGGAAAACTTGTTGACAAATAAATAGTTTCGCAAACCAAACGGATGTCATATATTTCTTAGTTTTTTTAATCAAATCTCATCCTCAAGTCTTGTGTTTATTCTTTGGGATAGATACAGGGTTTGAGGTATAGTGCTCTTTCATTTAAACTATGAAAAATATGGGGTCGGTTTGATTTCATAT
>JXCR01076235.1:186036-227330 GCA_002079205.1 Phalaenopsis hybrid cultivar
ATATATATATATATATTAAACGACTTTCCGAAGCGGGCGACGGGATTTTGATTTTGGCAGCCGACAGCTTCCAACGGACAACTCCTCAACTTTTTAGTGACGACAGTAATGGTTAAATCCATTTTCCCAGGCCTTTTTATGACATTATTATTAGATTCATTCATTACCTTTGAAATTCTAATTTTGAAAGTTTCACCTTTGAAACCATGTAATATAAGTCAATATTTTAATTGAGAGTTTTCTCTAGAGTTCATGGCTTTGGAGATCTAATTAACTATGAGGCATGCTCTCGTGTAGATACCAGACACTAGAATAATTTAATCTTTATGATTTACTCATATGGTAGAGAAAAAACCCTTAGTTCACGTAGACCCATAAGTCTTAAAAATTTTCATCTTCCGAATAGATGAATCTATTCTAAGGTAATATTTATTTTCTCCTAGGGTGGTATATTATTCTTCAAATGTTAAATTTTATTATTTAGGTATAAATATTTTAATAATTATAGTGTACATGAACAAAAAAAGAAAAATATTCCATGAAAGTTTTTTTGGGCCACTCTGTTGTGGATGGTTCTTCTCTACATCTTTTTTATTAACTTATATTATTATCTGTCAATAATATGTTTGTATTTCCTATAGGCTTAAGCTAATCTTTTTTTTTTTTTAACTTTTCACTTATTAGTCATGGAAAGGGTCCACCAAACTTTCTTAAACTCTGGATCTTGCACTACATCCTTAACTTTGGGTCCCCAACCTCTCATTTCAATTATGTCTAATGAGTAGGTTTTAGAATCTCCTTTATTTAACCTCCTTGTAGGTAGTTCCACATCTCAGTTTAGGTTAGAGCCTCCTAACTTGATTGTTCAATTTAGCTCAATTTTGTACTATTCCATTGTCAAAATGAATCCTTAAATCGAAAAATATTAGAAGTCAAACCTAAAATCAAACTCAAAACTTCAAAAAATTAAAAAAACCTTTAAAACTAAAATATTTCTCCATTCCCCATGTGGGCATGATCTTGATGCCTGTAATTACTACCAAGCAAGTTTGTTAAGCATTCAAGTATACATGCTAATCAAGTATTATACATAATGAGTCTACGTAATGATCCTTTGAGCATAGTGGCAACATATTTGTAAGAAACAAAGTTCAATTTTTCTGAACCACTAAGTATAGTTTAAAGTAATCAAATGCAAGGGAGGAATCTAATAGTCCTAAAATCGCGGTAAATAGAAATGGCAAAAACAAGCATTGAGTCTTTCAAACATGTAAGATTCATACTCCTTTGACACAAGTCAGGTGATTTCTTAAATTTTTTCTATGAAATCCTTGCTATTGTTTACAACCACAGATAAAATTTTCTCCTTAATCCTATACCTAGGTAAAATGAAGAATCAAAACCCCATAAAATTAATTTTTTTTAACCTTATGGCATTTCCTGTGATTCTTTTTATCCCTTATCAAGGTTTCAAAATCCTAACTAGAATAAACCTCTTCTGCCAGCCTTTCGTGGTTAACATATAGTTCCACTATGACATGGTCAAAAGTCACAGTTCATAAAATATTTTTGACATTTTTATTATGCTTGATAAAAAGTAAATTATGGCTGACAAGTTAACACATCAACATCAGAAATTTATGCAGCAAAAAGCAATGAGGGAAATAAAAATAATCTATATAATGAAAACCATAAGAAAGCTACTCATTTTATATCACAGAAGCATGAAGAAAATTTAATCACAATACATGACATAAAAAAATATAAAAAAATTATTGCAAGCAAAATAATAAAGATTACAGTGCGAGAGGCCCAAAACACTCACCCAGAGTCAATTCGTCCTTAGCAATACACTACGCTCCCCTTTGATCAATAAAAGCTCTCATAAATGTTCTCTCATACATCATAAATTCCTTAAAATAAATATGAAAAATAAGAAGAAATAAGAAAAAGCATACTCTTCTGAGTGAACCCAAAGGAAAAACACCAAGGGCTTTAAAAACTTCCCTTAAACTTAGAGGCACAACCTTCAAGGCCAAAAGTACTCTCATAATGATAATAAATAAGTTTAAAATTATAGGTATTGCATTAAAGGTCTAAAATAAGCATCCAAACTTTTCAAATCAGTTAAAATCCAAAATTTGAATGTTCAGTTGTGCTATCAGACGTAGGTGTAAGCATGTAAGTGCACAGAAATACACTTGTGCATGTGTGGGTGTGCACGTGAGCATGAGGGTCCATGCAAATGTGCCTGTGGATGCACAAATATGCTGCAGGTGTATGCCTTCTTACATGAAACTATGCACACACAGGGAGCTAGATGCATGATTATGGGCCTGTGCATAGGCGGGTGCATGCAACTGCGTGCAACTGTGGACATGCAAGCCTGCTTTTATTAGATTTGTAGACACATGCACGTTTGCATAGGTAGTTACAGTTAAGAGTGCTTGCGAGATGATAGCGGTGTGTGTAGTTGCTTGCAGTTGTGCACAAGTGTGTAGGCAGTTGATTGCATGTGCAAGCACATAAGTACAATCATGCCTTCATGCATGGGTGTGTGTAGATGTTAGCGTGCATGTGAAAATATAGGGTTACTTCTTTGAAATCGTGATCTTCTTGTGTGAAATCCTGCTTTTCATTTTTTTTCTCCCCATTTGCCTCTTTTCCTTTCCTAAGTAGCATAAACCCTATATCCTTCACATCACAACAAAAAAAACCTTTCTCAAGCATAACTTCATGATGAGTACAAGAATTAACATGGTATTTGATGTAATGAAATCACATAAATGTACCTCATATCAATCACCCAAACTTACTTATTACTTACCCTCAGGTAATCTCAAATCTCAACAAGAACTAGGATGATGTTTGGAGTTCTCCATGTGGCTTCTTGATTTTTCAACTAGATTATATAAGTGTTATAACAAATTTCTAAATCTCATTTTAGGGTAAAATACTCATTAATTTCTAACAACACAGTACTTTCTTTAATTCTTTTCTTCCTAAACCTAAACAAATATCAAAATACTTAATATAATGTGGTTGAAATAGTTTCATTCGTTAAAGATATTTTCAAACCAATTAATATTCAACCAACCAACCTAACATTCATTAACCTCTTTCTAAGATATAATATCTTTAGAATTTTTTAAAGAAAATTTCTAAGTCTTATTACTTAGGAGATAACGAAGACACCAATCTTTTATTTTCATGCTCACCTAATGCATCTTCTCAGAGCGGTTGGTCATATATTTTGATTTCTTTTAGCCTAGCCTTTCACAATTCCTTACTTTTTATTTTATTTATTATTCAATTACACTAAGAATTACTTTTCATGATGGAGCACATCTTTTTTAAAAATTTTAAATGTCTAATTACTACTAAATGATAATTCTCATGTTCTTCTTAATGTGAACTCCAAAGTATTATAATCCATTGATCCACCTCAAAATAACCTATTTTTAGTGCATGTTTTATAAGCCTTTTATATTTTTTATGATATTGAACTTTAAAGGAAGGTTGTCGACCTCACTTTTGGTTGAGGTTTAGTTTTTCCTCTTTAGTAGCCTAAGGTCTAGTCATAGGAATTTTCTATTGACTATTCTTAGAAAACTAGACATGGAACCCTCACCATTAGAAATTCCAAACTTCTTATTGCCTATTCTTAGAAAACTAGATCTGGAACCCTCACCACTAGAAATTTCAAACTCTTCTCTACTCAACTTGAAGTTCCACATATTGGTCTTATTCTTAGAAAATTAGACATGGAACCGTCACCATTAGAAATTCTACACTCTTCTCTACTCAACTTGGAGTTCCACATGTTGGCTCAACTTCAAATACTTAGTAGGTGGGGTCACTATGGGGGAAACTCAAGATGAGTCACCCTTAGGACTGCTGGACCTTAGGGTTGACCCTGGGTGTTGGTCTAGGGCTAAGATACTCACTTGCAATCACTTGCATTCACAATCACTCACAACCCTAAACCTAGAACTTATAGGCTTTGATCCCTCGATACTTTTGGGAGACTCCTGTAGGTGGTTCCCTAAACCCATTAGCCCTGGGCTAGGGTTTAGCTAAGACCACTACATAGAGGACCAAAAATGGGTTTTCCATTGGTCCATGGCTTATTGATGGTAGCTGTCACTCCAACTCTACCAAGATACCCAACCCTCCCTTTTGCCCCTAAATTCCCCCCAAATTACTTAGATACCCTTGGGACCCTAAATTTGGCCAAAATCTCCAAATGTATCCAAAATACCCAACTTGATTCAAAAATCATTTCAAACACCTTGAAAACACCCAAACTACCCAAAATCCCTAAATTGGCCAAATTACCAAAATACCCCTCTATAGCCCAAAATTCCAAAAATTCTGAAAATTCCCAGAAATTCTCAATAAATCTCAAATATCCCTAATGTCATTTTTCTCAACTATCACATGACCCAATTTAGTCAATTTGACCATCTTTAACCAAAACCCCCAAATTTACCTTTAAGAGCCCAAATTTCCCCAAATTCAACTCAAATGTTCATCAATTTGATCTCAATTAACCTAAATTCCAATCATAAACTCAAATTAACTTTTGATATGGCCAAATTAAATGAAATAAAAGCTTAATTGATCTATGATTTGAACCCAATTTTGATTTAGGTCAAAACCCCAATTTTGACCATATGACCTAATCTCACCAAATTAAACCCATAGCTCACTCAATTGGCCAAAATTTGTGTTGAAAAATCTTCATAACATCCCCATACATCAAAATTGACCTTCAATTGGCCTTGGTGAGACCTCAGTTTTATTTGATTTCAACCTAAATCCAAAAGCCCCAAATTTAGCCCCAAATTGGCTAAGTCCCCAAATTTCACCAAATTGATTGCCTTAATCCCAAAATTGGCACCCAATTTATGTTGAAAACTCTTCATGATGTTCCTATTGACCTTTTTAAACAATCAATTCGGACTTAGCCCAAGGCTAACCCAACCTAGACCCATGTCTAACCCAACATGCCCAAATTAACCAAATTTCAAAAATCCTTCAAATTGACCTATCAATTGAACTCAAAATCACTTCAACCCTTCACCAAAAATCTTCATAACAATCATATACACAATTTTGTTCAATCAATTGGGTCAATAGACATGGCTAATCTAGCCCAAACCCAAGTTTTGGTCATTTTCACTCACTTGAACCCTTTCACCAAAAATTGACTTAACCATGTCTAAGCCACCAAAGTAATGATTTCACAGCCACAAAAACCTTCCTAAAGACCAGGCTAAACCCCCATAAAAGCACCATGACAAGCTATGGACCAGTGGATCCCCAAATTAAGGGATTTTACCCATTTTTGGACCTAACTTGAAATATCTTCAACATCATCACTTACCATTGGGAGATAATCATCATTAGCCACCCCTGACTTCCCTGACCCAAGAGGTGACCAATGCCTGTCCGGCCGGCCACCTTGGTGGCTAGGAAATGGCCAAAAACATGGCTAAGACAAGGGATTTTCACCAAATTCAAACCCAAAGGCCAAATCAGCCCAGCTGCTCATTGAAGCATCTCTGCCCTCCACATAAGCAACCAAATGCACCCCTCAATTGACCCTGACAGCCAACCTAGGCCATTTTGTTTAAACTCTCCCTCCATGGCAAATGAGAGAGAGCTTGAAATTCTTTAGGGAGACTCTATAAAACTTCTTCAAGTGCTTCCTGGAGACCTCTTGAGCTTAACTAAACCTTCCTTAGCCAGTCAAATCCATTGCTTGAGTTCAATTTTGGAGCTCAATTTCAAGGCCAAAACAGGACATCCTCCAAACTTCCACCAAATTCAAATTAATTGTACCCACACCATCCCAACATCAAGAGAAGAAGATCCCCCATAAAAGGCCCATAATCTGACCACCCTAAGGTGGACTTCGACCAAACCCCCAAATCGGCCTTGATCGAATTTGGGTCTAGGCACTTCACCAAGACCAAAGGCTCCATCCCTAGGCTTCTGTCACCCACCTAAAGCTTCTATAAGCATACAATTGAGGCTACCCCTCTTGGACCAAGGTATTCAAAGTTAACTCTAAATCAATCTTCTTTTATTTATTCATGAATATAAAGTCAATTTAAGGGTTTTAAAATGGACGATTTTTGGGTTTTAAAGTGGACGATTTTTGGGTTTTAAATACTAGTCAATACAAACATTTAAAAAAAATTCACTCAATTTCATTAAGAATCAAGTGAGATATTAGCATTTTAAAATGGATGGTTTTCGGGTCCAATTCATTTGGGACGATGACCCGTGACAGTCAGATCGAGCGTGTGTTGATCGGGTGGCCCTGATAGCGTCGAACCGACCGCGGTCCGACATGAGTGAGAATGGGCTAGCTGGCGGCGCCAATCACACTGTGACACGTGGCATATTTGACCCGTACGAGGTTGACATGGATAAGTAGGAAAATAGGGGCCTTTTCTTATTTATTTAATCCCCAAAACTTCAAAAATACATAAGTTTGTGTAGAAAAATCATAAAAATAAAATAAAAATACCCTCTTACACAGTGAACAGAGGAGAACAATGTGGAATAAATTTCAAGTCCATTTGATGCACAAAATATTTTTAATTAATTAAATACTATTTAAAATCATTTGATTCTCCACGCATATTGCACATCACCTTGGCTTGAAATTTTGGCATGTTGTACCCTCAGTCAAGAGAAACATCCTCTGATTTTTCCAAAGTTAGAAGACATTCCTATATAGAGATCCATATTTTTCAAGTTTTTTCACATTATTTCCTTAAAATAATCATGGAAATTATCATATTGATTACAAAATTCTAAGAAATTTTTCAAAGGTCCACCATGACTAAAGAAGCTTTTGGAAATAATTTCATGGGTCAAGTCATTTAAAATGCACTTAAATTTACAAATACTAAATCACTAAGATAATTAATTTTGGAAAATATAGACATTTAAATGATTTGATTTTTGATCTCCACTGTGATTTATGATCCAGAGAACTCATCATAATCACAAACATTTAAATGACTTGCTTTTTAATCTCCACTGTGATTTATGATCCAGAGAACTCATCATAAAAGTTTCAAAATATTTTGAGTCAATTTGATAACTTAAATTGATTTTTAAAGATAAATACCACTCTTAACACTTAAATGATTTTTTAAAAATCAAAATATAACTCAAAAAATCAATAACTTAAATTGATTTTTAAAGACAAATACCACTCTTAACATTTAAATGATTTTTAAAAATCATATCTCCGCTGTGATTTATGATCCAGAGAACTCATCATAAAAATTTTAAAATATTTTGAGTTCATTTGACCAGAGAACTCATCATAAAAATTTCAAATTATTTTGAGTTCATTTGACAACTTAACTTGATTTTTAAAGATAGTCATCAAAGTTTCAAAATATTTTGAGTTCATTTAATAACTTAAATTGATTTTTAAAGATAAATTTATGATCTAGAGAACTCACTATAAAAAGTTCAAAATATTTTGAGTTCATTTGATAACTTAAGTTGATTTTTAAAGATAAATATCCACTCTTAACACTTGAATGATTTTTTAAAAATCAAAATATAACTCAAAAAATTATGAAACTTAGTTTCTTGACACTTAAATGATTTTTAAAAATCAAAATATAACTAAAAAAATTATGAAACTTAGTTTTTTGAGTTCGCATTTAAATGATTTTTAAAAGTTAAAATATAACTCAAAAATTTCTGAAATTTAGTTTTGTAAGTTCTCTGTGATCAGGGGTATTTTCTAAAAATAAAATTATATTTAAAATAAAAACTTGATTTTTAGCCTNTAGGGAACCGTGGGATCCTAACCGGTGTCGCTCTAATCAACTTTAACATGCCCCCATAAAATTTAAAGAACTTCAACCATAGGGCCACCTGATTTGACATTATAACTTGACACACTAGAAAACTCAAACTCATCGCGGTGAGGAGCTTGGAGCTAACATGCTGGGCAGCACGGCCATCTTCAATAGCGAAACCTGTCTTCCCCAATTAAACCAATCTTCCTTCCTTAGACTTAAACAACCAAGCCATAGGACTTTGAGGTTGCTTGCTTATGCAACGTAAATCCTCACCTTATCTTTAGGCCTAAATACATAGGACTTCGAGGTTGCTTGCTTATGCAACGTAAATCCTCACCTTATCTTTAGGCTTTTGTGTAGCCCTGCTATACAATATAAGCCCTAACTCATCTTAGGATTCCGAGGTTATCATTTGTCACGACCTAAATCCTCACATCTTTCAGGCTATTTGGGACTTTGAGGTTGCTTGCTTATGCAACGTAAATCCTCACCTTATCTTTAGGCCTTTGTATCCTGCTATATAATATAAGCCCTAACTCGTCTTAGGATTCTGAAGTTGTCGTTTGTCACGACCTACTTTTTTCTTGCTTATGCAACGTAAATCCTCACCTTATCTTTAGGCCTTTGCATAGCCCTGCTATTCTCATGCAACGTAAATCCTCACCTTATCTTTAGGCCTTTGCATAGCCCTGCTATACAATATACTCTTAAATCATCTTAGGATTTTGAGGTTGTCGTTTGTCACGACCTAAATCCTCACATCTTCCAGGCTATACCGTCTTAGGATTCCGAGGTTGTCGTTTGTCACGACCTAAATCCTCACATCTTCCAGGCTATACATCTTAGGATTCCGAGGTTGTCGTTTATCATGACCTAAATCCTCACATCTTCCAGGCTATTTGGTCTTAGGATTCCGAGGTTGTTGTTTGTCATGACCCCCTCACATCTTTCAGGATATTTGTGTGATCATTTCACACGAATGTAAGCCCTAACTAATACTGTTATACAATATAAGCCCTAACTCGTCTTAGGATTCCGAGGTTGTCGTTTGTCACGACCTCTCTCACATCTTCCAGGCTATTTGTGTGATCATTTCACACAAATGTAATCCCTAACTAATAAAACATCTTTAGGCCTTTGTATAGCTCTGTTGTACAATATAAGCCCTAACTCGTCTTAGGATTCCGAGGTTGTCGTTCGTCACGACCTAAATCCTCATATCTTCCAGGCTATTTGTGTGATCATTTCACATGAATGTGACCCCTAACTAATAAAATATACAGGATGAAATACCTAAATATTCCTCCTCAGAAATGAAGCCAAACAGTAGGATAGCTTAGGAAGTCACTGAGGTTTTCCTCTAGATCTATGACATCCCCTAATTCTTCCTCCTTTGGATTCTACAATAAAATGCTCTAAATTTGAACCAATCCCCATTCAAACCTCTATGTTCAATTTCATTGAAAAGTCTTACCCTTTGAAATTCCTTGAAGATGATATTTCCTGATTTTTATCGAGAGTCTTCTTAGGTGACTTTGGTCATTTAAGATGTAATTAATTATAGGGGCTTGCCCTTATCGAGTCTTCTTAAGTGACTTTGGTCATTTAGGATGTAATTAACTATAGGGGCTTTCCCTTATATTTCTTAGGTGACTTTGGTCATTTAAGATGTAATTAACTATATGGGCTTGCCCTTATAGGAAGCCGGTGACTTTGGTCATTTAAGATGTAATTAACTATAGGGGCTTGCCCTTATAGGAAGCATGTTGAACCCAACTTAAAATAAACTCTACTTAATCTTTTATATTAAATACGAGAACTTGTCGGCAAATATAAAGGTTTCACAGACCAAACATACGTCATAGTTTTCTTAGTTTATTTGATCGAGCCTCATCCTCAAGTCTTATGTTTATCCTTCGGGATAGATACAAGATTTGAGGTACAGTGCTCTTTCATTTTAAACAATAAAAAATATGGGGTCCGTTTGATTTCATACTTCAACGTTCTTCCGAAGCGGGTGACGGGATTTTGATTCCGGTCACCGACAGCTTCTTACGGGTAACTCCCAACAAACCCCTCTTTTCCTCGCCGACAAAGGTATTTTACTTGTTTTTAGTTTTAGGTACATGTAATAAACATCTAAAAAAAATGAGGAAAAAAGGAGCAAAAAGGGTAATTTTTGGGTGACGTTTATCGTGACACCCTTTAGTGTCATAGAGTAGTAACTACCTTTCTAGAAGATACATCAAATTTAAACAAATTTTGGAGGTGTTTTTGAAGCAACCCTTGGTTATTTTCTATTTTCTATTTAATGAGAAGGATTTAGCCAAATTTGAGGACCTTTGGACCCTCAAAATTCAATTGGGCGGCAATAGTGATTTAAGTTTTACAAATTTTGTGTTCATGTGTAAGTGTGAGTATGTTTTAATGTAAAGAAGATTGGAGATTGCTTAGAGGAAACTCCAAAAGTTTTTTTGGGGAAAAGACAATGTATTTTGTATTTGTGTTTGATTTTTTGTTGTAAGACTTGGATTTCAATGCAAATGTTTTGTTTTTGTTTAATCTCCATGAATTCTGAGTAGTTCCTTTTCTTTATTGTTGCATATGAGACTTAATATTATGGGATGAGAATGATTTAAAAATTTATTTTTAATTTTAAAAATTATGATCATTTTTTCATCGAATCTTCATTTACTTTGCAAATTGGCTACTTGTGAGTTTAAAATCCGTTGAGAAACATAATGACCTGGGAGGGCTATGATTTCACCCAAATAGTGGATACTACACTTCATTTCAGACAGAGCCATGGTGATCACCTAAGGGGGAGTACAAATAAATAGGGATATAAGTTTTGATGGACGTAGAATTGGTTAGATCTAGAGTGTCAGGCTAGATTCTTATCTTGCGTAAGTTTTAGTATCCTGACATTGCAATTCGATCATTACAATGGCATAAGCTAAGGGCATCTAGAGATGAGAGGCTACATAGAATTGATGTGGAGTCGAGATGTTAAGGAATCGGCCTTAAGTTAGCTAATGTTCTTTGCAAGCACTAGAAGGGGGTAAATATTAAGGTATTCCTCTATTTGTCACAATACCTCAATTTTGTCTTAAATCATTTGAATCTTACATAGATTAAAATCTCTTTGCAAGAGAAAAGGTTCTTTTTCATAATATCTAAACTTGTTATAATTTGTTAAGCTTTTACATTTAGCTGTTACTTTCTTTTTAAGCTCTTTTATTAGTAATTTTTTGTAAGCATATAATTTTAAATCTTTAATCTTTTTAAATTACAATTTAAGTAGAATTTTTGTAAGTTAATTTTAAGAGTTACCGCATTCCTCATGGGATCGAAACTAGGGTTTATAAAAAAATTCTTAAATTACTTGAAACGATATGTATAATTGCATAGTACCCCCTAGTGTGAAAATCTGTTATATAATTTACAAATCGTTGCAAGTGCTCACAATAACCGTTAAATATAAATTGAGACATACTTTCTGGCATACATAAGGAAATTAAAAATACGCCTAAGTGTTGGTTGGGTCAAGTTTTTGGTGCGTTGTCGGGGATTGCGACGATACTTTTTAACGTAAAATTTTATTTGAATTGTATTTTTGAAAATTAAAAATTTAAAATTTTTTTTGAAAAAACTGAAAGTACTAATAAAAATAATTTAAATTAAAAATTCAAAACAATATTTTCATTTTTGATGTGTTATTTTATTTTCTCAATTTTTATATTGTTTATGCGTAGTTCTGGATCTAAAAATTTAGTGTCTTACGATTTTGAATTTGAAAAAACTATTAGAAAAATTGAAAAATAAGGAAGACTTTATATTTCTCAAGAAATGGCAAACACATCGCAAACAAATATTGAAATTCAAATTTTTGAAAGTGAACATCATAATTTACAAAAACCTTTAAGGGATTATGTGAACCCTACTATAGATGAATTTCATTTAAGTATTCAAACTCCTGATGTAGAGGCTAACTCATTTGAGCTTAAACCTTTAATTATACAAATGATACAAAATAATTAGTTTGGAGTAACACCATCTGAGGATCCCAATTTACATTTAGCTAGTCTTTTAGAACTGTGTGTTAAGTCTAAGCCGTATCAAATGATGTCGTCAGACTTAAAATTTTTTATTTTTCATTAAGGGATAAAGCTAAGATGTGGTTAAATTCATTAGCACCTGGATCTAATAGAACTTGAGGAGATTTAGCTCAAATTTTTTTGCCTAAGTATATTTCACCTTCAAAAACTGCGAAGCTCGGAAATGTTATTACATCATTTACTCAGTATGAAGGAGAATCTATATATGAAGCTTGCTAAAGATTTAAGGAACTCCTTAGAAAGTGTCCACATCATGCTTTACAAAACTTGTTAATTATTCAAACTTTTTATAATGGGTCAGTATGATCCCTTAGATCTATTAAAGATGTTGCTGCTGGAGGCTCATTAATTTCTAAACCATTTGATGAAGCTTATTCTTTAATTGAAGAAATGGCTACAAATAATTTTTATTGGCCTTCTGATAGGGTAAATCCTAAGAAAGTAGCCAGTATTCATGATAACGATGTTATTTTAATTATTGCATGTCAAGTTGTTGCATTATCTAAGAAGATAGACCAAGTTGGAATGAGTTTTTCTCCAAGACCCCAAATGGTTGAAGAAAATTCATTAGGACAAATACTTGATTCCCATACTTCAATGGAAACTATAAATGCTATCAATAAATCTAATAACCCATATTCAAATTATTACAATCCAGGTTGGAAAATCCATCCTAACTTCAACTGAAACAACAATCCTAGTGATATAAGTCAATAGTGTGGTAATACTCAAGTTAACCATTGAGAAATAGGATCAACCAGAGTAATAATAAGTTTAGACCTATTTATCCTCCTGGATTTAATCAACAAGTTAAGTTGAAGAAGTTATCTATGGAAGAACTAATGTTGCAAATGGGTAATCATTTACAAAGTCGAAGTGNAAGCTTGGAGCTAACATGCTGGGTAGCACAGCCATCTTCAATAGCAAAATCTGCCTTCCCCAGCTAAACTAATCTTCCTTCCTTAGACTTAAACAACCAAGCCATAGGACTTTGAGGTTGCTTGCTTATGCAACGTAAATCCTCACCTTATCTTTAGGCCTAAATACATAGGACTTCGAGGTTGCTTGCTTATGCAACGTAAATCCTCACCTTATCTTTAGGCTTTTGTGTAGCCCTGCTATACAATATAAGCCCTA
Organism: Phalaenopsis hybrid cultivar; assembly: GCA_002079205.1. Classification (NCBI taxonomy): domain Eukaryota; kingdom Viridiplantae; phylum Streptophyta; class Magnoliopsida; order Asparagales; family Orchidaceae; genus Phalaenopsis; species Phalaenopsis hybrid cultivar. The sequence continues at coordinate 199,136 of JXCR01076235.1, forward strand.
ACTCATCTTAGGATTCCGAGGTTATCATTTGTCACGACCTAAATCCTCACATCTTTCAGGCTATTTGGGACTTTGAGGTTGCTTGCTTATGCAACGTAAATCCTCACCTTATCTTTAGGCCTTTGTATCCTGCTATATAATATAAGCCCTAACTCGTCTTAGGATTCTGAAGTTGTCGTTTGTCACGACCTACTACTTTTTCTTGCTTATGCAACGTAAATCCTCACCTTATCTTTAGGCCTTTGCATAGCCCTGCTATTCTCATGCAACGTAAATCCTCACCTTATCTTTAGGCCTTTGCATAGCCCTGCTATACAATATAACCTAACTCGTCTTAGGATTCCGAGGTTGTGTTTGCCACAACCTAAATCCTCATATCTTCCAGGCTATTTGTGTGATCATTTCACATGAATGTGAGCCCTAACTAATAAAATATACAGGATGAAATACCTCAATATTCCTCCTAAAAAATGAAGCCAAACATTAGGATAGCTTAGGAAGTCACTGAGGTTCTCCTCTGGATCCATGACATCCCCTAGTTCTTCCTCCTTTGGATTCTACAATAAAAAATCCAAATTTGAACCAATCCCCTTTCACACCTCTATGTTTGATTTCATTGAAAAGTCCTACCCTTTGAAATTCCTTGAAGATAATATTTCCTGATTTTTATCGAGAGTTTTCTTAGGTGACTTTGGTCATTTAAGATGTAATTAACTATAGGGGTTTGCCCTTATAGAAAGGGAGTCTTCTTAAGTGACTTTGGTCATTTAAGATGTAATTAACTATAGGGGCTTGCTCTTATAGAAGTTTTCTTAGGTGACTTTGGTCATCTAAGATGTAATTAACTATAGGGGCTTGCCCTTATAGATCTTCTTAGGTGACTTTGGTCATTTAAGATGTAATTAACTATAGGGGCATGCCCTTATAGGAATTTCGGTGACTTTGGTCATTTAAGATGTAATTAACTATAGGGGCTTGCCCTTATAGGAAGCATGTTCTATAGTGGCTTGCCCTTATAGGAAGCATGTCCAACCTTTGAAATTCCTTGAAGATAATATTTCTTGATTTTTATCGAGAGTCTTCTTAAGTGACTTGTCCTACTCTTTGAAATTCCTTGAAGATAATTTTTCTTGATTTTTATCGAGAGTCTTCTTAAGTGACTTTAGTCATTTAAGATGTAATTAACTATAGGGGCTTGCCCTTATAAGAAGCATGTCCAAACCCAGCTATTCTTTGAAGATAATATTTCCTGATTTTTATCGAGAGTCTTCTTAGGTGACTTTGGTCATTTAAAAGCGTTGAAGAGTCCTACCCTTTGAAATTCTTTGAAGATAATTTTTCTTGATTTTTATCGAGAGTCTTCTTAGGTGGCTTTGGTCATTTAAGAATATTTCATGATTTTTATCGAGAGTCTTCTTAGGTGACTTTGGTCATTTAAGATGTAATTAACTACTTTCTTGACTTTTATCGAGAGTCTTCTTAAGTGACTTTGGTCATTTAAGATGTAATTAACTATAGGACTTGCCCTTATAGGAAGCATGTCCGAACCCAGCCTACCCTTTGAAATTCCTTGAAGATAATATTTCCTGATTTTTATCGAGAGTCTTCTTAGGTACTTTGGTCATTTAATATGTAATTAACTATAGGGGCTTGCCCTTATAGGAAGCATGTCCGAACCATTTGGTCATTTAAGATGTAATTAACTATAGGGGCTTGCCCTTATAGGAAGCTTTTCTCGAACCGTCCTACTCTTTGAAATTCCTTGAAGATAATTTTTCTTGATTTTTATCGAGAGTCTTCTTAAGTGACTTTAGTCATTTAAGATGTAATTAACTATAGGGGCTTGCCCTTATAAGAAGCATGTCCAAACCCAGCTATTCTTTGAAGATAATATTTCCTGATTTTTATCGAGAGTCTTCTTAGGTGACTTTGGTCATTTAAAAGCGTTGAAGAGTCCTACCCTTTGAAATTCTTTGAAGATAATTTTTCTTGATTTTTATCGAGAGTCTTCTTAGGTGGCTTTGGTCATTTAAGATTATAGGGGCTTGCCCTTATCGAGTCTTCTTAAGTGACTTTGGTCATTTAGGATGTAATTAACTATAGGGGCTTTCCCTTATATTTCTTAGGTGACTTTGGTCATTTAAGATGTAATTAACTATATGGGCTTGCCCTTATAGGAAGCCGGTGACTTTGGTCATTTAAGATGTAATTAACTATAGGGGCTTGCCCTTATAGGAAGCATGTGCTTTGGTCATTTAAGATGTAATTAACTATAGGGGCTTGCCCTTATAGGAAGCATGTCCGAGGTGACTTTGGTAATTTAAGATGTAATTAACTATAGGGGCTTGCCCTTATAGGAAGCTTGTCCGAACCCAGACTTAAAATAAACCTTATTTAATCCTTTATATTAAATAGGGGAACTTGTGGGCAAATACAAAGGTTTCACAGACCAAACAGACGTCATACTTTCCTTAGTTTATTTGATCGAGCCTCATCCTCAAGTCTTGTGTTTATCCTTGGGATAAATACATGATTTGAGGTACAGTGCTCTTTCATTTTAAACTATAAAAAATATGAGGTCGGTTTGATTTCATACTTCAATGTTCTTCTGAAGCGGGTGACGGGATTTCGATTCCGGTCTCCGACAGCTTCTATCGGGTAACTCCCCACAAACCCCTATTTTCCTCGCCGACAAAGGTATTTTTCTTGTTTTTGGTTTTAGGTACATGTAATAAACATCTAGAGAAAATGAGGAAAAAGGAGCAAAAAGGGTAATTTTTGTGTGGTGTTTATCGTGACACCCTTTAGTGTCATAGAGTAGTAACTACCTTTCTAGAAGATACATCAAATTTAAACAAAATTTGGAGGTGTTTTTGAAGCAACCCTTGGTTATTTTCTATTTTATATTTAATGAGAAGGATTTATCCAAATTTGAGGATCTTTGGACCCTCAAAATTCAATTGGGCGGCAGTAGTGATTTAGGTTTTACAAATTTTTTGTTCATGTGTAAGTGTGAGTATGTTTTCATGTAAAGAAGTTTGGAGATTGCTTAGAGGAAACTCCAAAAGTTTTTTTGGGGAAAAGATAAGGTATTTTGTATCTGTGTTTGATTTTTTGTTGTAAGACTTAGATTTCAATGCAAATGTTTTGTTTTTGTTTAATCTCCATGAATTCTGAGTAGTTCCTTTTCTTTATTGTTGCATATGGGACTTAATATTATGGGATGAGAATGATTTAAAATTTTCTTTTTAATTTTAAAAATTATGATGATTTTTTCATCAAATCTTCATTTACTTTGCAAACTAGCTACTTGTGAGGTTAAAATCCGTTGAGAAACATAATGACCTGGGAGGGCTATGATTTCACCCAACTAGTGGATACTACACTTCATTCCAGACATAGCCATGGCAATCACCTAAGGGGGAGTACAAATAAATAAGGATATAAGTTTTGATGGGCATAGAATTGGTTAGATCTAGAGTGACAGGCTAGATTCTTATCAGTTTGGATTAAGTTTTAGTATCCTGACATTGCAATTCGATCATTACAATGGCATAAGCTAAGGGCATCTAGAGATGAGAGGCTACATAGAATTGATGTGGAGTCGAGATGTTAAGGAATCGGCCTTAAGTTAGCTAATGTTCTTTGCAAGCACTAGAAGGGGGTAAATATTAAGGTATTCCTCTATTTGTCACAATACCTCAATTTTGTCTTAAATCATTTGAATCTTACATAGATTAAAATCTCTTTGCAAGAGAAAAGGTTCTTTTTCATAATATCTAAACTTGTTATAATTTGTTAAGCTTTTACATTTAGCTGTTACTTTCTTTTTAAGCTCTTTTAGTAGTAATTTTTGGTAAGCATATAATTTTAAATCTTTAATCTTTTTAAATTACAATTTAAGTAGAGTTTTTGTAAGTTAATTTTAAGAGTTACCGCATTTCTTGTGGGATCGATACTAGGGTTTATAAAAAAATTCTTATATTACTTGAAACGATATGTATACTTGCATAGTACCCCTAGTGTGAAAATCTATTATATAATTTACAAATCATTGCAAGTGCTCACAATAGCCGCTAGATATAAATTGAGACATACTTTCTAACATACATAAGGAAATTAAAAATATGCCTAAGTGTTGGTTGGGTCAAGTTTTTGGTGCGTTGTCGGGGATTGCGACGATACTTTTTAACTTAAAATTTTATTTGAATTGTATTTTTGAAAATTAAAAATTAAAAAAAAATTTGAAAAAATTGAAAGTACTAATAAAAATAATTTAAATTAAAAATTCAAAACAATATATTCATTTTTGGTGTGTTATTTTGTTTTCTGCAATTTTTATATTGTTTATGCGTAGTGCTGGATCTAAAAATTTAGTGTCTTACGATTCTAAATTTGAAAAAAACTATTAGAAAAATTAAAAAACAAGGAAGACTTTATATTTCTCAAGAAATGGAAAACACATCGCAAAAAAATATTGAAATTCAAATTGTTGAAAGTGAACATGATAATTTACAAAAACCTTTAAGGGATTATGTGAACCCTACTATAGATGAATTTCATTTAAGTATTCAAACTCCTGATGTAGAGGCTAACTCATTTGAGCTTAAACCTTCGATTATACAAATGGTAAAAAATAATTAGTTTGGTGTAACACCATCTGAGGATCCCAATTTACATTTATCTAGTCTTTTAGAACTGTGTATTAAGTCTAAGCCGTATCAAATGATGTCGTCAGACTTAAACTTTTTTCTTTTTCATTAAGGGATAAAGCTAAGATGTGGTTAAATTCATTAGCACCTGGATCTAATAGAACTTGAGGAGATTTAGCTCAAATTTTTTTGCCTAAGTATATTTCACCTTCAAAAAATGCGAAGCTCGAAAATGTTATTACATCATTTACTCAGTATGAAGGAGAATCTATATATGAAGCTTGATAAAGATTTAAGGAACTCCTTAGAAAGTGTCGGCATCATGCTTTACAAAACTTGTCAATCATTCAAATTTTTTATAATGGGTCAGTAGGATCCCTTAGATCTATTAAAGATGTTGCTGTTGGAGGCTCATTAATGTCAAAACCCTTTGATGAAGCTTATTCTTTAATTGAAGAAATGGCTACAAATAATTTTTAATGGCCTTATGATAGGGTAAATCCTAAGAAAGTAGCCAGTATTCATGATAACAATGCTATTTTAATTATTGCATGTCAAGTTGTTGCATTATCTAAGAAGATAGACCAAGTTGGAATGAATTTTTCTCCAACACCCGAAATGGTTGAAGAAAATTCATTAGGACAAATAATTGATTCCTATAATTCAACAGAAACTATAAATGCTATTAATAAATCCAATAACCCATATTCAAATTATTACAATCCAGGTTGGAAAATCCATCTTAACTTCAACTGAAACAACAATCCTAGTGATAGAAGTCAACAGTGGGGTAATACTCAAGTTAACCATTGAGAAATAGGATCAACCAAGGTAATACTAACTTTAGACCTATTTATCCTTCTGGATTTAATCAAAAAGTTAAGTTGAAGAAGTTATCTATGGAAGAACTAATGTTGCAAATGGGTAATCATTTACAAAGTCGAAGTGCTGCTATTAGAAATATGGAGAATCAACTAGGGAAAATTGCAAACACACTAAGCAATAGGCCTCAAGGAACACTTCTTAATAATGATTAGTCCAAAAGAAAATAGTAAAGAGCCATAGCAAGTTAAAGCGGCCCAACGAAGGAGTGGAAAGGAATTAAATGTTGGAGTTATAAAGAAATTGAAGTTAAGAGAGAAGTTGAAGAAATTATTNTTAGGGCAAATTGCTAACACATTAAGCAATAGGCCTCAAGGAACACTTCTTAATAATGATCAATCCAAAAGAAAATAGTAAAGAGCCATAGCAAGTTAAAGCGGCCCAGCTAAGGAGTGGAAAGGAATTAAATGTTGGAGTTATAAAGAAATTGAAGTTAAGAGAGAAGTTGAAGAAATTATTCATAAGGAAACAGAAAAACCTAACCCCCACCACCTTTTCCTCAAATACTTAAACAACAAAAATTAGATCAACAACTTTCAAAATTTTTTGAAATATTTAAGAAGCTTGCAATTAATATCCCTTTTGTTGAGGCTTTGGAACAAATACAAAGTTATGCCAAATTTATGAAAGATTTTTTAAATAAAAAATAGAAGTTTGTAGATCATGAGTGTGTTGCACTTTGTGAAGAATGCAGTGCAATAATTCAGAAAAAGCTTCCTTAAAAACTTAAAGATCCTAGTAGCTTTACCATAACTTGTGAAATTAGAGAGAAATATTATGGAAAAGCTTTATGTGATTTAGGAGCGAGCATTAACCATATGCATCTATATATTTAAAAGGATAGGTTTAGGGATATCTCTCCCACTATTGTAACTCTTCAATTAGTTGATCGATCTATCACTTATCCTAAAGGGGTTATAGAAGATGTATTGATTAAAGTGCATAAATTTATTTTCTCTGCTGATTTTATTGTATTAGATATGGAAGAAGATGAAGAAATTCCTATTATTTTAAGGAGACCATTCCTTGCTACCGGATGACCAATGATAGATATGCAAAACGGAGAAATAATAATGAGAGTGAATGATCAAGAAGTTGCAATTAATGTGCTTAAAATAATGAAGTGTCCTGATAAAAAATGTTATAGAGTGGATATTATTGATGATATGATTGTTAATCATTTTTAAAATAGATGTGAAGTCATATTAGATCAAAAAGATGAAGTCATTTTAGAAGAACAAGAAGAAAAGACTGAAGGAGATTTTGAAAGTGAATCAAATGAGATGATTACTGAGGATTTAAATTATGTTCAGGAAGAGTATGAAATTTTAGATACTACTGAAAATAGTATGCATCAAATTCCTTTTATTGAAAAATTTTCTGAACATGAGATGATAGTTCTAGCTACTCATTTAAAGTATGCATTTTTGGGGAACTCTTCTAAATTACCTATTATTACATCCTCAAATTTGACTAATAAATAAGAAGCAAAAATGCCTTTGAATGGACATTACTAGATACTCAAGGAATCAATCCTTCAATCTATATGCACCAATTTCTCATGGAAGATAATCATAAGCCTAAGGCTGATCCTCAAAGGAGATTGAATCCTATCATGAAGGATGTAGTTAAGAAAGAAATTTTAAAGTAGTTGGATACTGAGATTATTTATCCAATTTCAGATAGTTCTTGGGTTAGTCCTATTCATTGTATGCCTAAGAAAGGAGGAGTCACTGTGGTTGAAAATGAAAGGAATGAATTAATTCTAATAAGGCATGCTACTGGACGGTGAATCTGAATTGATAATAAAAAATTAAATGTCACCACTAGAAAAGACCATTTACCTTTACCTTTTCTGGATCAAATGTTGGATAGTTTAGCAGGACACTATTATTTTTATTTTTTGGATGGATATTTGGGATACCACCAAATACCTATTGCTCTTGAAGATCAAGAGAAAACAACTTTTACAAGAGCTTATGAAACTTTTTTTTTAGAAGAATGTAATTTGGTTTATGTAAAGTCCCTGCAACTTTTTCAGAGATGTATGATGTAATTTTTTTGTGATTTAATTGAGAAAGGAATTAAAATTTTTATGGATAATTTCTCGATCTTTGGGACTTCTTTTAATTTATGTTTAGATCATTTAGTAAGAGTTCTGAAGTGCTATTAAGAAATAAATTTTGTTCTCAATTGGAGAAAATGTCAATTTATGGTTGAAGGAGGAATCGTGTTAGAGCATAAAATTTTTGAAAAATGCATGGAAGTTGATCCAGCAAAATCTCAAGTTATTGTTGAATTGACACCATCTACAAGTGTTAAGGGAATAAGAAGTCTTTTAGAACATGCTGGTTTCTACAGATGTTATATTAAATACTTTTTAAAAATTTCCAAGTCTTTATGCTAACTTTTAGAAAAAGATGCCAACGTTGATTTTGATGAAGAGTGCCTGAATGTTTTTAATTTATTAAAAAGAGAAATTAATCACTGCACCTATTATTGTTTCACCTGACTGATTGATCTGCTAGACTTGATAATGCTTTATGGGCCTATAGGACTGCATATAAAACACCTATAAAAATGAAATCATATAGGCTCATATACGGAAAAACATGTCACTTGCCAGTTGAGTTGGAGTATAAAATATTGGGAAATTAAAGAGTTTAATTATAATTTTAAAGATGCTGGGAATAAGCGATTACTGCAGTTAAGTGAGCTGGATGAATTGAGAAAAAATGCTTATGAGAATGCCAAAATTTATAAAGAGAAAAAAAAATTTAGGCATGATCAAAAAATTCTGAAAATACATTTTGAGCTTCAGCAAGAAGAATTGCTTTATAATTCAAGATTGAAATTATTTCCAAGAAAACTTAAATACAGGTGGTCAGGACCATTTATTGTGGTAAAAGTATATCAGTATGGAGCAGTTGATATTAAAGATCCAAAAATTAGGAGAGTGATTAAGGTAAATGGACACAGATTAAAAGCTTACATGAGTGGAAAAGATCCTGCATTTGAGTAGATCCTTATGTTGGGTCAGACCTAAGTAAAACAATGATTATGTCAGACTGATGACGTTAAACCAAGTGCTTTGTGGGAGGTAACCCATACTTATCTGTGTGATTTGGATTTGATTTATTGTTGTGCTGAGTTCTACATTGTGATTGCGAGTCTTATAAAATTTTGTTGGCCAAAAACATTATTATATTAAAGGACTTGAAGAGTGGAAGAAAGAACTTTGAAAATGGAGAATTTTGGTTTAGCGCTATAGCGCCACAGTTCGAATAACTCCTAAAAATTGCAAAAAATTTGGTTTCTCTTCTTCTTCCTCTATATAAAAGTGGCTGGGATGGGATTTGAAGTATCCCTACAACATTCCTAAGTATTTTAAAGAGATTTGAGAGTGTAAATTTCATTTGAGAGATCATGGAGAGCAATGACAATGGGATATTTGAAGAGAAAAAGTTGTTACATAAGGATGCTCAAGCATATTTCAATGGATATCTAGCGGTAAGTTTAGAGCGCCTCATGGAAAAAATTGAGAAGATTGAAGGTGAGATTTCTCCTCTCCATTTAAGGATTGAAAAGTTGTCCCACCATCATGAGCAAATGGATTGACAGTTGAAACTACAATTCAATAGTTTAGTGTATTTCCAAGATAGCCAAGTGACTATGTATAGCACCAATAAGTGGATCGACGATAAGTTTCTTAAGGAATTTCGTCATGCTCCTTTCTACCATTGCTAGTATAGAAATTTTTTGGTGAGTGAAATGGAGAATATTAATACTGATCAGAAGTGGTCCTAGAGTTTTTTATATTGATATTTTTGTTTTAAGGTGTGTATTTCCGTGTAGTGTGCCTATAGTATTTGTTTAAAGACTTAGTGTGGTTTGCATTGTATGTGTTGAATGAACATCTGACTAATGTTTTGGTGCTTTTGATGTTGTATTGAACTTATTTTTAACAAAAGAGAACATTATGTTGTGCGTGAAAAAGTGGTCTTATGTATTCAAATTAGAATTTGCAAATTTAAAATTTTGGATTGGGGACGGACTCAATAAGTAAAAAATGGTCCATTAAATTTTGAAAAAGAGCCTTTTTGTGTCCTAGATTTTCTATTTCATTTTCAAATATAAAAAAATTTTAAAATATGGATGGGTATGAATGGAACTATAGCGCCACAATTGGGTGCTGTAGCGTCGTTCATCAGGCTAAGCAGAGCGTTATAGCACCACTGTCAGACACTATAGCGTCGAACTAACCCGAGATTCCTTTTATGTGTCTAGACCCACGAATTTTTTCATTTTTACCATTGGTTCGTCTCCTTCCTCCATTTTTCACATTTACCTCCCTTAGGGCTTCAATTTGTACTTGAATGGCTTGAAGATAGACTTCCAAAATTGGAATTTCTTTATCTCTAGGTAAGATCTTCACCCTAGCTTTGAAATATTTTTATTTGACAATGGATTTTACCCACATTGTGGATTAGGCCAAAAATTAGAAGATTTGATGAAAATAGTGTGAAATCCGTAGTTAAGTGATTATTTATGTTTGGATTGAATTTTTAGAAGCCTTTTTGAAGTCGAGATAGTAATTTTTGGAATTTATTTTGAAAGTTTTTAGATTAAACATGGCTCCTAAAATGATGAGAAGAAAGTAAAAGACAACTTTTGATTCTAATAAGTTTGCTAGCATAAGGGCACGTGATAGATATGCAGATCACAATCAAAGAAGTTGATTGCAGAACGCAGTTTTCTGCGTCTTGGTTGTACTATTGAGTACTTGATTGCAGAGCAGTAGTGAGAACATTTTTGTTATTTGACTGTTGTTTCTATGATTTCTCTTCTTTGTGAATTTTGTGCCAACTTGCCCAATGAATCTAATGATTTGTTTTTTTTGCGTGGGCAATATGTCGATATCAGTTCTGTTTGGATTAACCACATATACCAACTGCACAGTGTTTACACCTACTTCTTTTATGAGTTTCATCCTACTAATGTTGAAATAGATGAGATAATGAGATTTTTTACTGATGGAAATGAAGTTTGGAAAATTAAGAATGGGGACGAGTGAACTTTTCTTTTTCAAAACTTAATGTTCATTCTTAAGCCTAGCACTAATTTATCTCTGGAAGATTATTCCCTACCAACCATTTTAGTGAGGTATCCCAGAAGAGAGCCACTTTAAACTATTGTAATCAGATGAGGAAACCCATTGAAATTGGCTCCCACTTTTATAACAACATGCTTGTTTCTTCGAGAGGGCTACCCTTCCCCTATTACTACTTTATGTGTTGGTTCTGGAGTGAAGTATGAGACTTGGGAAGAAACTTTACCATCTCATAAACCATTTCGAAAGACAAATTTGGAAAAATATGAGTGACAATTTAGGACTGTACATAGGACTGGAGTTAACATACCTTCTACTTCAGCTTCTACTCCTACTTCTGCTCCTGCTCTTGCTCCTAGACCATCTTCTTTAGACTTTATTTATATGTATTCTCTTATGGGTCAAATGATGATTCAACAAAGAGATATCATAAATCTACATAATTAAATGAAATGTGTAGCTCATTTGTATCATAGTGATGATATTATGATGAGGAAGATTAAGTGTGATTTTTCTTATTATAAGGCTATGAGGAGATACATGGGAGGTGACCATTCTGTGGAATTTCCTGCTTGCCTTAGATTCACACCATACCAACCTTATGAGATGGATGAGGACATAAATATGGGTGATGATGATGATGGTGATGATGATAATGATGCTGGAGATGATGAAAATTGATGTTTAGTTTAAGTTTTCTTTCTTTTCCTTTGTTGTGTTTAAGACTTTCAACTCTGTTGTATTAGTAATTTGTTGTACTTATGTGTATTGTGCTTCTATTTAATTTCTTTTTAGTTTTTGTTTCTATTAAATAGTTAGTTCTACTTTTTATTTTCTGCTCCAAATTAAATTCTAGAGTAGTGTTTCTTTAATGTTTTTATTGTTATGCATGTTAATCTTATGTTTATCACTACTCAATACTTGTCTTTCCTACTTGTACCTGCATTAGTTTCCATGCTTTTAAAATTAAAAACAAAATTTCTTTTCCTTCATAAACTTTCCTGCTTTAAATTAGTTTAAAAGTTTAAGTTTGGGGGAGGGGAGAAAATTCTTTTTAAATTAAACTTTATTTTCTCCTCAAGAATTGTATTTTTCAAAATTATTTTTAACATAACATGTGGTACGTAGAGTTAAGTTTAGACAACTATATTTTTGATATTTTGAAAGTTGTAGAAAACCTAAGTAAAAATTTTTAGTAATAAAGGTTAATTCTAGAATTAAGATGTTTAGTATTAAGGGTTTGGAGTTATGCTTTTTCTATTTAAAGTATAGAATGTTGTATTTTTGGAAATATTAAAGATCTTAGATTTATACTTAGAAAGAAATAATTGATACTTTATGAAAAATCTTAAGCAAATACACATTTGTTTAAGTCTAGAAATGTGAGATGTTCTTAACTTTAAGAGGAGGATAGTGAAGTTCAAAATCATTAAAGGTTAACCAGATATAGTAATCCTCACATGACATATAAAAAAAAGAGAAAAATAAAGGATTGAAATGATCCTATGGAAAAATATAAAAGAAAAACAAAATTAAAAAAAAATAAAAATATATGTGACAAGAAGCCTGAGGAGATGCCTAACCAAAAATTGGCTCTACTTGATTCATCTTAAGGAAAGAAACTTCGTTATATTTCTACCTTGACATAGAAGTATTAACACCTTTGCTAATAAAGTCCTCATGCAATTGTTTTTCTGGTATGTCTTCTAAGTATCTTAAGTATAACTAATTATAGTTATTTTGAAATAAATAGAAGATCATAGCTTTTAAACTTGACTACTAAATGTTCTCGTACTTTAGTTTTTAATCTGAGTTGTTAAAATTTTTTTTTGAAAGTTTCACTATGGCATTTTATAAAGAAAAAATTATGGAATTATTTAAGTTAAATTTGTTGCCACATGTTATAAATTTTATATATAGTATAATAAATTTCTTGAGGACAAGTAACGTTTAAGTTTGGAGGAAATGATCCACCTCAAAATAACTATTTTTATATCATGTTTTATAAGCCTTCTAAATACATTTTTGATGATATTGCACTTTAAAGGAATGTATTTTAGATGTTTTTAGATTAAGGTATATGGAATGGACATTTAGAAAAGATGAGAAAAATTTGAGCAAAAATGGTAATTTTTGTGTGGCGCTGTAGCGCCACCGCTTGACACCATAGCGGCATCCATGGGCTAGAAGTGCGCTATAACACCAGTAACTACCTTTCTAGAGGATACATTGAATTTGGCCAAATTTTGGAGGGGTGTTTAAAGCAACCCTCGGTTATTTTTTTTTTCTATTTAATGAGAAGGATTTGGCCAAATTTAGAGACCTTTTGGAGCCTCAAAATTTCAATTGGGCGGCAATAGTGAGTTAGTTTTTACATATTTTGTGTTCAAGTGTAAGTGTGAGTGTGTTTTAGTGTAAAGAAGTTTAGAGATTGCTTAGAGGAAACTCCAGAAGTTTGCTTGGGGAGAAGACCTAAGCTATTTTGTATTTGGGTTAAGTTTTTTTTGTAAGACTTGGGTTTCAATGCAAATGTTCTATTTTTGTTTAATCTCCTTAAATTCTGAGTAGTTCCCTTTCTTTCTTCTTACATATGGGACTTAATCTTGTGGGATGAAAATGATTTAAATATTTCTTTTTATTTTTAAAATTTATGATGGTATTTTCACCAAATCTTCATTTACTTTGCAAGCTGGCCACTTGTGAGGTTAAAATCTATTGAAAAACATAATGAACAGAGAGGGTTATGATTTCACCCAACTAATGGATACACCTCATTCTAGGCAAAGCCATGGTGATCACTTAAGGGGAAGTGCAAAGAAATAGAGAGATAAATCTTTATGGGTGTAGAATTGGTTAGATCTAGATTAACAAGCTAGATTTATATCAATTTGGCTTAAGTTTTAGTACCCTGGCACTAGGATTCAGTCATTACAATGGCATAGGATAGGGGCATCTAGAGGTGAGAGGCTAGATATCATTGATGTGGAGTCGAGATGTTAAGGAATCAGCCTTAATTTATCTAATGTTTTTCTCAAGAAACGGGAGTGGGTAAGGAATAAGGTATGCTTCTATTTGTCATAACACCTCAATTTTGTCTTAAATCATTTGAATCCTACATATATTAAAATCTATTTGCAAGAGGAAAGGTTCTTTTCCATAATATCCAGACTTGTTCTTATAATTTGCTAAGCTTTTACATTTAGTTGTTATTTTCTTTTTGAGAACTTTTAATAGTAATTTATTGTAAGCATATCATTTTAAACCCTTAAACTTTATAAATTGCAAATTAAGTAGAATTTTTTTAAGTTAATTTTAAGAGTTATCGTGTTACTCGTGGGATAAATACTGAGGTTTTTAAAGAAAATTCTATATACTTGAAACGGCAAGTATACTTGCATGGTACCCTTAGTGTGAAAATCTATTATATAATATACAAATCATTGCAAGTGTTCACACTAGCTGCTATATATAATTTGAGACATATTTCTGACATAATTAAGGAGATTAAAAATACGTGTAAGTTTGGGTTGGGTCATCCATTCAAAAATTCAAGACCCAATTAAATTGAAAATTAAAAGGCATAAAGTATCTCTAGTTAACAACTAATATTTTAATTACACCATTTTATTTATTTTAAGACAACATAAGATTAAAGTGAAAGTTGTTAAAGTGGAAGACTTATTTATCAAGTCATTAATTTCAATCTCTCCCTTTAATTGTATTAACATTGCAATTAAGTTCATTATATCATCTCTTTAAATTATCAACCAATTTGATTATGAGATTACTTTAAGACAAGTATTCATGCATAACTCTTTCTCCCAAACTTACTTTCTATCATATGCATGCCAAAAAAAAATTACAAGAAAGGAAAAAAAAAACATAGCATGTAACAATGAATATTTATAATAGAAAATTTAACATAATATGGTATCATAACATGGAGTCAACACATGTAAATTAATCACTAGAGTAAGAATTACATGAAACTCATATGACTCTTGGATTAGTAACACAACCAAAAATACTTAAAAAGCAATTTCAAATGAAAATTTGAAGCAAATTTTAAGGAAAATGTAAAAAGTAAGAACATGCTCAAAACGTCATATAACACTTGGGTTGCCTACCAAGATAGCACTTGGTTTAATGTCCTCAGCTTGACATAAAAGTCTTCCTCCAGGATTAAAATTCCAATTTAGTAATCACTGATCAATCACACAATCTTTTTATTAGTCCTGAAGTTTTTATTAAATCCTCATAATTTATTTTTTCCTGTAATTTTTTCCTCTTGGTTCAATAACAATCTTTTGGAGGGTATGTTTGGAGTTTATTTAGATTGTTATTTCTAAGGATATTTTATAAATCCATAATTATCCCACTTATTTGTAGCTCAATGTCTACCTTATTAGTTATAAGAAATGGACATTCAGAAGTTAAATCAGAGCATCCTATTGTTTGTGTTGGATTATCCTTAATTTTTATTCTGGTTTAGGATCTAACTTTACGGGGTTACTTTCCTGCCTATGTCTCTATTCTAACTACTTCTAATGGGGTACTCCTATGGTGGTATTATAGGCTCAACTATCTCCCTAACAATGGTATGAGTTTCCTTGAAAATAAGAGCAAATTCTTTCTTAGTTATTGTCCAACAACAATTATCCAACTCAGCTTGCTCTTTAAGGACCAACTCTTCATATTCAAAGTCATGGTTATCTGCTACCACTGACATCCTTTGGGATTCTAAGCCAACTAACAACCTTATTTAATTTTTCAATTTTTTTAATGTTGTTGTTTAACTTTGTAATTGATTCGGTAGATTTACTGCCAATTCATTTAAATAAACATTTTCTTCAGGGTAATTACTTTCCTGGCATTCCAACATTGCTAATTTTCTTACACTTGGGTTATTATTATTCCAATTAAAGTTTAAGTAAGTTGACTAACCTAGCTTGTAGGTGATGGAATATGATTCATAAAACCTAGTTCCTATGCTGGGGTGTTCAATTTTCATATGAATACTACACGAGTTGGCAAACTCCTAAAAAGGTATAAACTTATTTTCTTGAGAGACTATCATTCAAAAGAGTTGAAATATTTTTTTTTTATTTTGAAAAAGAAATAAAAACAAGAACAAAATAAAAGTAATATAATAAAAAAAATATTCAAACTTAGACTCTAAATATTTCAACTAAAGTTCTCCTAAGATTAGATAATTTTGATAACTATTCCCAACAATAACAGCAAATACTTGCCTGAAATTGTTATGAAGCAATTTGGTCAATCACACAAGTATATGTGTCGATCAAGTAATAAATAAAATTGTGTAAAATTAGTGAGTGTGTGAGCATGTAAGTGCTTGATTTGGAGACACGTGTGTATAGGCTGTTGCGGGTACATGCGCTAGCACAGGGTGTTGGAGGTCAACATGGGTTCATAATTGCCTGTAGTTGCATGTAGGAGAATAAGTAGTTGTGTGCCCATGCACACACACAAGTGCATGCATGTGTGAAAATGTGCATGTACAGGCATGCCCAGTTTTGTGCAGATGCATGCACGAGTGCATAATTATAGGACCACATGTGGCATGAAACCTATATCTTGTATATCATAATAAAAGTACGCTTCTCAAGCATAATTTCAAGATAAATATGGGAATTAACATTGTATTTAACATATTGAAATTATAAATTTAAAATTAAACCATAAATGATTAAGTTCTCTTTTAGAGAAATGTAATCTTAAAATTGCTAAGATTCAGAAGGTTCAAGTGTAGATGTCCCCGTTGCCATCTTCTTTATATTACAACTACACGAGAGATGTTTTCCTATAATATGATTTGAAAGTGGATTGAATCTATAGAATCAAAATCTAAATTTATTATTTGTCAACATTTTGCTTGTAATTTAATTACAAAATGATATTTTATAACCAAATCCTTCCACTAAAATTAGTTTTAACTCACATCTTGTTAATGAATCTATCATTAAACTGTATCAAGGCTTTGTTAATTGCAATATAATTGAGGATAGTCCCTTTATTTTTATAAAAAAAGATTGTTACTAAGCATTAATGCACAAATTTTTTTTTCTTTAGTATTTTTAAGACTTTATGACTATTTTAAGAATATCATTTAAATAAGGGAAATCTTGTATAATATCCAAAATAAAGTTTGAAGTTACTTCTTGTAGATATCTACAACAAGTTTAAGGACTTGGTTTCACAAGTTAACTAATAAACTTTGAAGAAAATTTAAGGAGAGATGAAATGATTTTGACATGGTATAAACTCTACCATTAGTGTATATTAAAACTTGTTTCTCATTGAAAAACAATTATTATAATCCTAAAACTTAAGGATGAGAAGCCTTGAATACCATTAGGCTTGAATAGACATGCCACAATTTAGCTCATAAAAATATGATAACATTGTCCTAATGAAATTTTTGAAATCTCATCCCTTTGATAAAAAAATTAACTCATTGTGATAGCTGATCTTTTTGCTACATTTACATTCTTGTAAATGAGATTCACTCAAGCTATCATATATCCTTTGAATTTATGCATGTTTGTCTACATATCAGATCAAATTAGAGCTTATTAAATAAGAAAAAGAAATCCTTGGAAATTCTTTTGAAAGAGCACAAAAATTAAAGAATCTTCTTTAAAGATATAAAAAAAGAAAAAAAAGGAAGAGAAAAGAAAAAGAAAAAAAAAAGAAAGGAAAGAAAAAGAACCAAAAAGAAATCTAAAGAAAGAAAAAGAAAAGAAGTGTGAAAGCAAAGGAACATAAACGAAATAGACTTGATGAATTAATTGATCATGAGATGATAAATATGTCTCTGAAGGTATATTATAATAAAAATAGGGTACTGAGGAAGACAAAAATTTGAGTCCATGTCATTTACATTCAAGATATTATTCACAATGACAGTACTTGCTCTAATTTTTCCATCTTCAAATTCTTTTATGAATTCGGAAGTTAAAGCCATTTGTTATTTTCTTTCACTTTATTCCCAGCAAAACATCTCACTAAACAATATTTTGAACAAATCTCTGAAAAAGAAATTCATCGTTGTACACAATTTCTTTGGATTTGTGACCCTAATCTCAAAATTTAAATTAACTATTTTCATAAATCCATCGAATTTCCTAAAGAAAAAAAAATGTCAACCTTGAAATAAGCTAAAATAAATCAGTTTAAGGAGGATTTTCCTCTTAATCTGTACTCTTAAGTAAAAATAAATCCAACAAACTTGTTAGGTTGGTATTTCAGGACTACACAAGAAGTGACAGTCCCAAAACTCAAATTCAACCTAATGTAGCAAAACACAAAGCAAACTTCTTGTTGTTTGCACTTGGAGATTGAACAGAAACTTTTCATTCAAGGATAGGTCTTTTGATACTAAAGAATTAGAGGTATAAATTATATGTAGAATTCTCTGTAGAGTTTAAAATGGTAAGGTTATACCTTTTATGCATTACAAATATTGATTTCTAAATATTAGTGGGCCATGAAATTAAATAAAAAAATAATTATTCATTATAAAAAAAAGGATGTGTCGATATTCGGTGTAAGGAAAAAAGAATAACTACCTTAAGTGATTTAAGAAAGTGATTTTAAAAATTGCCTTCAAGACGTTTTATCACTAAATTATAAAAATGAAATTTCTAGGATTTGGAGTTGTTGACCTCACTTTTGTGAGGTCTCGCCCCACACTTTGCCCATGAATTTAGATCAATGATATGACTTTTGGGACCCCATGGCAACCCCAAGTCCTCTAACACTATGATTGGGGTCGTTTAGGATTTTCACTAAGTGAGGACCCCAAATTGACCACCATGAGCAAAACATGTCCTAGGTCACCCAAGTCAACCCAAAACCCTAGGAACTTCTCCTTAAGCCCTAAAGACCACCATGACTACAAAATTTATAATGGGGGATGGATCGACCCAAATTCATCCCTAGCCTCACTAGGGGTCTCCTTAACCTCACTAAACCCTAAAAAACCATACCAAAAACCTAATGTTTCCCTTTAACCTCAAAATTTAGAGGCATCTTAGGNTAAAAATTAAAGAATCTTCTTTAAAGATATAAAAAAAGAAAAAAAAGGAAGAGGAAAGAAAAAGAAAAAAAAAAGAAAGGAAAGAAAAAGAACCAAAAAGAAATCTAAAGAAAGAAAAAGAAAAGAAGTGTGAAAGCAAAGGAACATAAACAAAATAGACTTGATAAATTAATTGATCATGAGATGATAAATATGTCTCTGAAGGTATATTGTAATAAAAATAGGGTACTGAGGAAGACAAAAATTTGAGTCCATGTCATTTACATTCAAGATATTATTCACAATGACAGTACTTGCTCTAATTTTTCCATCTTCAAATTCTTTTATGAATTCGGAAGTTAAAGCCATGTGTTATTTTCTTTCACTTTTTTCCCAGCAAAACATCGCACTAAACAATATTTTGAACAAATCTCTAAAAAAGAAATTCATCATTGTACACAATTTCTTTGGAATTGTGACCCTAATATAAAAATTTAAATTAACTATTTTCATAAATCCCTCAAATTTCCTAAAGAAAAAAAATGTCAACTTTGAAATGAGCTAAAATAAATCAGTTTAAGGAGGATTTTCCTCTTAATTTGTACTCTTAAGTAAAAATAAAGCCAACAAACCTGTTATGTTGGTATTTCAGGACTACACAAGAAGTGACAGTCCCAAAACTCAAATTCAACCTAATGTAGCAAAATACAAAGAAAACTTCTTGTTGTTTGCACTTGGAGATTGAACAGAAACTTTTCATCCAAAGATGGGTCTTTTGATACTAAAGAATTAGAGGTATAAATTATATGTAGAATTCTCTGTAGAGTTTAAAACGGTAAGGCTATACCTTTTATGCCTTACAAATATTGATTTCCAAATTTTAGTGGGCCATGAAATTAAATAAAAAAATAATTATTCATTATAAAAAAAAGGATGTGTCGATATTCGGTGTAAGGAAAAACAATAACTACCTTAAGTGATTTAAGAAAGTGCTTTTAAAAATTTCCTTCAAGACGTTTTATCACTAAATTATAAAAAAGAACTTTCTAGGATTTGGAGTTGTTGACCTCACTGTTGTGAGGTCTCGCCCCACACTTTGCCCATGACTTTAGATCAATGATATGACTTTTGGGACCCCATGGCAACCCCAAGTCCTCTAACACTATGATTGGGGTCGTTTAGGATTTTCACTAAGTGAGGACCCCAAATTGACCATCATGGGCAAAACATGTCCTAGGTCACCCAAGTCAACCCAAAACCCTAGGAACTTCTCCTTATGCCCTAAAGACCACCATGACTACAAAATTTATAATGGGGGATGGATCGACCCAAAGTCATCTCTAGCCTCACTAGGGGTCTCCTTAACCCCACTAAACCCTAAAAAACCATACCAAAAACCTAATGTTTCCCTTTAACCTCAAAATTTAGAGGCACCTTAGGCTGGTCAAAACAATTAGGCTTAACTCTAATTTTGACAAGAATTGACCAATTGACCATCTTAACTTTCAAATTAACCTTCACATAATATGGTCTTGAAAATGCCCATAAAATCAACCCCACAACCATGTGGTCAACACCATGTCCATATGGTCAAACCTATGTCTGTATGGTCAACTTCATGACCATGGGGTCAATCCCATACCCGTATGGTCAATACCATGACTATATGGTCAGCTACATGACCATATGAGTCCATATGTTCAACCTTATAGCCAAGTGGTCAACCCAACTTCTATGGGGTCAATCTTCATACATCCTTTTAAATTAATTAATTAATTGGTTAATTAAAAAGGAATTTCATGAAGGGCCTAGCCGAAGCCCAACCTTAAAAGAATCTAACTGAATTTATGGCCCAAAGCCCATTCCTAATGGGTCATCCATGACCCAAGGACTACCCACCATGACATGGCAAACCCATTAACCCCATTCAAACCCAAATCAGCCTTTAAATAGTCAACATAGCGGGCTCAACATGAGATGGGACTATTGGCACTAAATTCTCTTGAAAATTTTTCTTTAGATTTAATTTAATATATATAAATATAAAGTTTTATATTTTGAAAATTATATTTTAATTTTTAAAAATGAGACTATCAAGATCTCATTCATTTAATAGTTTAAATAAATGAGCATGAAACCACGAGCAGTGCACCTATCCTAAAGAATAGAAACAGTCCTTGATAGTGAGGCTTGATTAAATAAACTAATGAATTTATGACATATATTTGGTCTGTGATACCTTTAATGTACGACTGACAAGTTCTCATATCTAATATAAGGATTAGATATGGCTTAGATTACCTGGTTCTAAAGCTCTTTATAGAGGCAAGCCTATATAGGTAATTACATCTCGATTGACCGAAGTCACCTGAGAAGGCTCTCGATGATGATCAGAGGTATTTGTCTCCAAGAATTTCAAAGTTTAGAATTTCAAGGTCTATATGAAAAATCAAATGAGCAATTGATTAAAATATGAGGAGTTTATTTTAAGAATCCAAAGTATGAAAATTAGGCGATGACATAGATCCTAAGGATAGCCTCAGTGGCTTCCCAAACTATGATACTACTGCAAAAGGTACTGTAACTGTAACATAAACATGTGTACCTGGGCCTATGCTACTATTGCAAAAGGGGTTAGTACCATAATTATAGCAGTTTAATATTCACAAACTTTAAGCAAAGTGAATGAAAGTACAAGTGTATAAAACTATATGGTACATATAAAAGAGAGATTGGGTGTAAGAATTTAATAAAGGTGGTGGCTCAAAGCTGGGCTATGTGCTTCCGACCTTGGACAAAATCTACCAACCTAACAATCTCAGAAGGGTAATTTCTAGTCTAATTAAAATGATTAATAAGTGGACTTTAATAATTTTGCATTTAAAATTATATTGCTTTTTCATACATATAAAGTTTTGTTTAACAGTCAAAAGTAGTGATATCTTGAGAAAGTATACATTTACTTCTGTAAAAATATATTTTTGGTAAATTTAGATTGTCTACAATTTAATCATCCTGATCGTATTAAACTACCAGCAACCTAAGATTATTAGGGGTAATTTTTTACAAAGGGTTGGTGAATAGTATCATCGGTCCTATCCCCTCTTTGAAGGTCGTCGAGGGTAGGAGATATTATTCTAATGTCCCACATTAAACACACGTAAGCAATGTCGACATTGCCCTTACCACTTGAACCTCAGACTTAAACATGTCTGATGAGCCACATGTAGCCATACCAAATATCCTCAGTTGCCCACAAGGGTTTATACACTTTATCCAAGGCCCATACTCTTGAGTGTTGGGTTATTAATGTAGGATAAGTAGTGTTGGGTTTTTCCCTCACATTAGAATCATTTAATAAACTTATCTTCTGCTATAGCAATTTGAATAATTGTTATTTTACCTTTTTGTAGAGGATAGTGTGATATGGTTTCTACCCTTTTAACCCTCTATGTTTTGATCATCCTAGGAAACAATTGTGATCAATATTACCCTTTTATCCTTTGGTTTGACCTAAATCTTAATTAAGGCATGGAATTCCAAAATTACCTTTTTAGCCCTAAGACTCCTTTCTTCATAACTCCTTCAATTTTAACTCAAAGGACTTTGAAACTTTGCTAGTTTTGCTAGTCATAGGTTAATTAAGATATCATATAATACTTTGTATTTTTCTTATTTTTATTTTATTTTCTAGACTTATTTTAGGCCAAAAATAGGATTTTTCAATGTTAACTCATTTAATTAACTAAAACATGCTTTCTATCCTTGAGAAATTTTTAGGAGGATCACATCGATCAAAGGACCACTCAATCTAATTTTCATGATTTTTTAATTATATTTTAATTACTATCATTTTTGTTGACTCTAATGAAAAAATAAATTAAAAATTTATTTTATTTTAAAAATTAATTTTTATATTTTGTTAATCTCTCTCGCTTTAGAAAACTCGTAGAAATTGATTTTATAATTTTCTAATTTTTTTTTAAATTTTTATAATTTTTAAGTAAAAAATATAGGAAAATACATTTAATTACTTAAAAATTTTTTTAATAACTTCAGAAATTAATAGAAAACTTTTAAAGTCATTTCCTTCAAATAAGAAGTAATTTGTGACATTTTGACATATTTTGGTATTTTAGTGATTTTTCGGTATTTTTAAATTATTTTAAATTAGGAAAAATGGGTAAAAATAACTTTTTTTATTTTAACTTCAATTTTAGTTTTATTAGATAGCTCTAGTCTTGAGGAACGCTCCAAACCACATTTTATAATTTTGTGATTTATATTTTTAATTTTTAATAATTATTTTATGTCAAAATCCTTGTTCACATAGAAAATATTTTTTTACATTAAAAATAATTTTTATGGCTCCAAAATTTTTGCAGGGACTTCCTAAAGTCATTTCTTTTAATTTAGGTTATTTTGATGATTTTTTATGTAGTTTTGTATTTTTCTTAATTTTGGTAATTTTCTTAATTCTAAAATAAGGAAATATGCTTTAAATATTTGAAATTTAATCTTTATTTTCTCTACGTGAACCTACCAAACAATTTTTTATAATTTTCTCACTTATATTTCATTTTTTCATAATTCTTTCATGCAAAATAAGGGTGATTTATATTAAAAATTAGGGTTTTCAATGTTAGAGGTGTCCTCTTACTTTGGACAAATTAGAGAACATCTTTAAGCATGTGAGGAGTGATCCCTCCAAATTTCACATTTTTTATGACTACACATAATTGGTTAAGATTTAAAAAATTTTTGGAGTGTTTAAATAATTTAAAAATAAATTTAAGTGAAGTATTTTTAATTTTTAATCCACATTATTCTCCTCTCTTCATTGGGCACTATGGTATTTTTATTTTATTCTTAGCATTTTTCTGTACTAAATAAAAAAATACCCCTAATTTCCAACTTATCCACGCCAGCCGCCGCGTCAACCTTGTACCCATCGAAGCTCCACGTGTTTCCATTTGATTTTCTCCACATCCGTTAACGTCAGCGCCTCATGAGCTCCACTTTCATGACCCATTCACTCATCCGACCGTATTCTAGTTGTTCGTTCGATACACGCGCAAATGGACGACATCCGTTCATTGCCCAAACAAGCCCTAACCCGAAAGCCGTTCCTTTTCTAACCCTAAGATCTCGCTCGTTACTTAACTAAATTAAGTGAGGTTTGTTCCTACACCTTCATATAAATGAGACAAACACATCTATTTGGTTAGATACGTGTGAATTTAAACTTCTTTTTCACAAAAGCCCAAACTGAAGCCAAATTTGGGGGTTTTGATTCATACCTTTGTCCAAGAGGAGTAACCTCAATTGCATTGGTTCTTAAGCTTCATCTTGGTCCCACAAATGCTATCAAAGTCTCAATTTGATATGTGGTTGGGTTTGTGTAGGAGTTCGATCAAAAGGGGGCATTGGTCTATTTGAAGTCAAGGTTGGGGAGCTTGGGAAGGGCCAATTTTGGTGGGGAAGTTCTTCTCTCGATCTAGGGAAGCATTTTAGTGAATAAATTTAGAGTTTAGTTGAGTTTTGTGGTATGGCCAAAAAATGTCCTAATTTTCAAGCATAAAATTGCAGTTGAACAGTGAAATGTGGGGCTGAAAATGGTTAGAATGAGCTTGGTGAGGTCACAATTGAGCTCTGGAATGATTTTGATAGAGTTTCCCCAGGGTATGTGTGTATCTCTTTATTTGTTTGTGAGGGGCAAGGGGGGTTTAAATAGAGGAGCTTGGGGTGGCCAATTGGGCTGGCCATTGGGAGTGAGATGGAGCTTATGTGGAGGAGATGTGGGGGAATGAATTCAGTTAAAGTAATCCACATTGGATGGGCTGAACTTTGGGTTTTAACCATGATGGAGCTTGGACCATGTGGTTTTCCAGTAGCTTAGGTGGCCAGCTTGTCAAGGAGGGGTCATAATCTGGTTCAAGGATGTCAAGACTTGGTTTTAGTGAATTCAATTGAAGGTTTCCATGTGTAAAGGCTTGGGACAAAGTGGAATGGGGGTGAACCAATTTTTAGGTCAACTTGGGTCAATGCTTGGATTTGGGTTGGCTTCTGTCGACCTCAATTTTTTTTTGAGGTCTAGTCTTTCTTCCTTGGAAGCCTAGGATCTAGTCATAAGGTTTTCCTATTTACTATCCTAGAGGACTAGTAATGGAACCCTACACTTAGTAGGATGGAACCAACATGAGGGAGCACAAGAAGAGTCCCCATAGAACTGACTGGTCTTAGGGCAAGCCCAGGGTGGTGTGGTCTTGGTCAGTCTTGCACACACACACCTGAACCCCTCACTTTCACTCACAACCTAAAATCCTTCACCAAGCATGCTTAGTCTGATCCCCCACACATTTAGAAACTCATGTCGGTAGTCCCACAATAAGGGTAGTTTTGTGATTAATATCATCATTGAACCCCAATTCTACCAAAATTCCCAATTTTTTGCCTTTTAGCCTGTTGAACTCATTTTTAGTTGAGGTATAGTGTTCCTCTTTAGTAGCCTAAGGTCTAGCCATAGGACTTCCTGTTGACTATTCCCAGAAAACTAGAAAAGGAACCCTCACCATTAGAAATTCTAAACTCCTCTTTACTCAACTTGAAGTTCCACATAGTGGTCCTAACCTCTAGCACTTAGTAGGTGGGGTTATTATGAGGGAGCTCAAGGAGAGTTCCCATAGGACTATTAGATCTTATGGTTGACTCTGGGTGTTGGTCTAAAGATAAGGCACTCTCTACAATCACCTCACACACAATCATTCACATATGCAAACCCAAAATTTTCTTGTCTTTAATCCCTTAATCTTTTGGGATGCTCATGTGGATGATCCCCTAAACCCACTGGCCCTAGGCTAGGGTTTAGCTAACACCAGTACATAGAGGACCCAAAATGGGGTTTCCATTGTTCCATGGCTTATTAATGGTGGTTAGCACCCCAACTCTGCCAAAATGCCCAACTTAGCCTTTTGCCCCTAAACTTCCCCAAATTACCTAGATACCTTTGGAACCCTAAATCTGTCCAAAATTCCCAAATTTACCCAAAATACCCAAATTTGTTCAAAAGTCATTTCAAACCTTTTGAAAACACCCAAATTACCCAAAATCACCAAAAATTGCCAAATTACCAAAACACTCCTCCTTAGCCCAAAATTCCAAAAATTTCTAAAATACTCCAAATATTCCCAATTTCACTTTTCTTAACTACCACATGACCCAATTTGGCCATTTTGACAATCTTTGTCCAAAACTCCCAAGTTGCCTTTGAAGGCTCAATTTCCCCAAATCCACATCAAATGTCCATCAAATTGGTACCCATTTCCCCCAATTTCAATTCTAAACTCAAATTCACCTTTAATATGACCAATCTAACCCAAATTTAGGCTCAATTGAGCCATGCTTTGAGCCCAATTTTGATCTAGATCAAACCCCCAATTTTGGCCATATGACTTAATCTCACCAAATTGAACTTATAGGTCTCTAAATTTGCCACAAATATCCCTATACATCAAAATTATCCTTCAATTGGCCTTGGTGAAGCCTCAATTTCACTCAATTTTGACCCAAGTCCAAAAATCCCCAAATTTGCTCCAAATCGACTATGTCTTCAAATTCCACCAAATTGAATGCTTTAGCCCTAAAATTGGCACCGAATTAATGTTGAAAACTCTTCATGGAATTCCTATTGATCATTCTCAACAATCAATTTGGACTTAGCCCAAGGCTAGCCCAATCTAGACCAAAGTCTATCCCATCATGCCCAAAATGACCAAATCTCCAAAATCCTTCAAATTGACCCTCCAATTGAACTCAAAATCACTTCAAATGCACCATTCAATTGGGCTTAAAATCATGGATAGCCTAACCCAAAACCAACCCTTGACCATGTGAACTTAAATGGACCTATGAACAAATTTGACCAAATTAAACTCAACATGACCAAGTTAACTTCACCATAGCCAATCCTAGGACCCCTAGGACTGAGCCAAGACCACCTAACCCAAGCTAAATGAGCTATGGACCAAGGGTCCCCCAAATTAATGGATTTATTGCCTTAATTGCCCAAACTAAAGATATCCTTGCCAAATCCTCCCACCAGTTTCAGTTAATTGTTTTGACAGATTCCCCTGAGGTTCCTGAACTCCTAGCCACCTCCCCTTGCCATGGCCGGCTGGCCTAGTCGCCGGAGAAGCCAAAACTAAGGGCCACCCCCTCTTAAACTTCACCCAATTCAAACCTAGAGGCCAGCTCATCCAATTTAAATTGTAGAGCCCCTCTGCTCTCCATCTAAACATCACATTGCACCCAAACATTGGCCCTGGCAGCCAGCTTAAACCAATTTTTATAAAAGCTCCCCTCCACGACCATGGAGGGAGAGTTAAAATTTTCTCAGAGAGAACCCTCCAAATTTCTCACAGAGACTCTTTGAGACCCCCTCAGCTCAAGCCAACCACTTTTCCCCACTGATTCCCACTTTGAAAGCTCAATTTTGAGCTCAAACTTCTACCTAAAACCAGGATAGCACTCAATGCACCTCCATAGTCCACCAAACTCAAATTAAACTTACCCACACCTTCACCACAGTGAAAGAAAGAGAAGCCCCATCAAATTCCCCTTCCACAGAGACCTAACATGGCTCTAGACCAACACCTGAAATCGAGCTTGGTCGAATTCATACATAGACCTTACACCACAGCAAGAGGCTCAATCCCTAGCCTCTTTGGATCCCAAAAAACGTGTCGATCACCTCTGATTGAAGCTTCCCTTATCAGAGCAAAAGTATTGAACTCCCTCTCTTCCCGAGCCATTTTGATTCTCCATTTGCTTAGGCTTAATTTCATGGCATCTTAACCATATAAATATGTTCCTCTAGTCTAGACGAGCATTTAAAAAAAAAATCATTCAATTTAGTTGAGAAATGAGGGAGATACCATGCCTTAAAGATGGACAGTTCTCAGGCTAGGCCATTAGGGACGATGACGGAGCGTCGGCTGATCGCATGTTTATCTCATCAACGGATGAGATCAAGCTAGACAACGCTCCCTTACATGAACCGTGGGTCTAGTCACCGCTGAGGTGGATGACGACATCAAATAGGAGCATGCCACATGGAGCTTCGGAGCCGTTGTAGTTTGACATGGCGTCGCACGTTTAAATAGATAAATAGGAAATTAAATAAATCAGAAAATGCTCCCTAACTTCAAAAATCTATATCTTGGTGTAGAAAAATCATAAAAATAAAATAAAAATACCATCTTGCTCAGTGAACAGAGGAGAACTATGTGGAAATAATTTGATGTCTATTTGATGTGCATTTCATTTTTAATAAATCAATTAGGGTTAAGAGTCTTTTAACTCTCCATGCATGTAGGCATTTCACCATGGCTTGCAATTTTGACATGTTGTGCCTCTTATAAGGGGAACATTTCCTGATGTTTTCAAAGTTAGGGGAGACCTCTAGATAGAGATCTATATTTTTCAAGTATATGTATATTATTTGAATAAATT
>JXCR01076237.1:9511-30327 GCA_002079205.1 Phalaenopsis hybrid cultivar
AGCCTAAATTTTATTTTAAGTAGAGTTCAAGTTCTAGCTAATCCAAACTTAGTACAACCATTAAATGAGTTCTTTGTCCAAATGAGATTGTACATAAACAATTGAAAATGGCTAACTAAAAATGAGTTAAATATTACATGTGAAGTCAGGATATCTAAGGCATTGTTAGTATGAACACTGTTTATCTTTATGTGGTTCACTGCATCAGAAAGCCATTAAAAATTATTAGTTGTCATTTTATTAATCAAATTATAAACTTTCTCAGAAGGTTTAAACATTAATAACCCTCTATTGTACCATATATGATAAAACTTAAAAACCCACTTTTCACTTATAGAAAGTTTGAATAATCAACTAGTTGATTAGAACATAGCGTGGGCACTTTCTAAGTAAATAGTTAAACCTTTCTCAGTCCTCATAGATAAAGTACCCTTCTCAATATGTAAAAGATGTTATGTCATTTCTAAGTTTGACAGGCTTAGAGGTTAAAAAATATCTGTATAAGAATTTTTGTGAAAAATCTATCCAAGTAGTTACAGATCTTAGGCATAAAGAGTTAAGCCAAACTTAAGCCTTGTCTCATAAGAAAAATAGGAATAATTTGAGTCTAATAATGCCATCAAAAACATCATTATAATTAATTGTAGTGTAAATTTCTAAAATTTTTTATATAAAAATCAGGTTCTTCTACAAGTGAGCCTCCAAATTGACTATTTTAAACTATATGAATGATAACAAGCTTAAATTCAAAGTTGTGGGCACTCATGGTAGGTCTTGTGTCGATACCCTGATGAATTCCTTCTTTCATGTTGTTAGCAACATCCCTAAGTGGTCTTGGTTATTTATGTTCATGTTCTATTTTTTGTTCTTGTCCTATTCTATATGTTAAAGAAATAAAAATATTAAAATGTTTTTTTTTTCCATCTAAGGAGCTTCAAATGCAAGATAAGCTTCTTATGAATACTTCATTCATAAAATCAATGTGATGAAAAGATTTTAAATAATTTTAGTTATCAATCAGGAGTATNCGTTAGCAACATCCCTAAGTGGTATTGGTTATTTATGTTCATGTTCTATTTTTTGTTCTTGTCCTATTTTATATGTTAAAAAAATAAAAATATTAAAATGTTTTTTTTTCCATCTAAGGAGCTTCAAATGCAAGATAAGTTTCTTATGAATACTTCATTCATAAAATCAATGTGAAGAAAAGATTTTAAATAATTTTAGTTATCAATCAGGAGTATTAATGTTTTTAGGCCTCCATCGACAATAGCAAAAACACATGTTTTAAAAACCTCAATTCATATATCTATACTCATAAGAATTTCAAATTAGAATATGCAAATTTTCCTATTGATTGGAAAGACTCAAGGAGAATATGTTTATTTTCATAAATCTATGTTGTGAATCTCCATATGCATATAAGGACTCAATCAATATCTCAAACTCACATGAAATTTTAAACAAAAATATAGCCACTATAAATTGCTAAATAAATTATGTGATTCACAAACAACTTATTAAAATTTCAAAACATTAAACCTAATTCTAATCACTAATTTCATTGAACAAGTAATCCATAAGAATTATATAATTTAGCCCAGCATGGAAATACAATGAAATAACAAAGAAAATTCCATTTTATAATATAAGAGTGTGTTTAAAAAAAGTGAATGAAGTAAAGAATAAAAACTAAATGATAAACCCTTATGATTGCAAAATATCTCCACGTTATCCATTAAATTTCTCCCCTTGCTCCACAAGCATAAGAAATAGCACACTTAAATTTTTAAGTTAAAACTTCAACACATTAGGCAGTCACTCTAGCACTTACACTAAAGAAACTCTTGCCAAAACCACTCTCAGACTCCCTGGCACTACCTTTTAATAGTACACACACACATATAATTGCTCCCTTCCAAAATTTTAAATTCTTCCTTCATTAATAGTTCTATCGAGTCATCGCACCATGAATATGTACCTATAGCACTAAGATGCTTTCTCTCAGTTGTAATGCTCACATCTAGCACCATGCCAGAAGGTGGTATAGAAATAGCTCTAGGTTCAAAATGTTATGGCATTGTCTTCTCTGTTATT
This sequence comes from Phalaenopsis hybrid cultivar, assembly GCA_002079205.1. Taxonomy (NCBI): domain Eukaryota; kingdom Viridiplantae; phylum Streptophyta; class Magnoliopsida; order Asparagales; family Orchidaceae; genus Phalaenopsis; species Phalaenopsis hybrid cultivar. The sequence continues at coordinate 11,609 of JXCR01076237.1, forward strand.
AATCCAACATGCTGGTCAATGATAGCGACGTGATTTTAACTATGTTAACTCTGCGGTATAAGATCTATTTCTTCCACATGCCTTAGCATGGCTCCATGGTGCTAACTTTGGGTATTGAAATGAGCACTATAGTGCTGGTCACTTCGTGACTAGGTATTAAGCGCTTAGAAAAAAATTCACCTTGGAATTTTGGCCTTGGAGTTGATACTTGGCATTGCAGTGCTTTAGTAAACTTCATCAAATTTTCATGATCATGCTCTTAAAGAAAAATATGTATATTAAATAGATAATTATGTATAATTTGTTAAAAACTAGTAAATAAAAATACATTTTTTTGTTATTTTTCTAAATTTTGTTCTCACTGAATAAATAAGTTAGACTCTTTAGATCAAATAAATTATTTACCTTACTTAAGTAGCTAAAACTTAAAAATTAATATAAATTAGATTCAAAAAAGAAAATCCCATTAAGAATGATATGTAATAAAATTAAGGAAAAACCCAAAAATTAATAAAACATCTACATATGTTTACTTCATCGCCTTATTTCTAACACTTCACCCATTATTCATAAATGGGCATCTGGCCAATATGGATGACCACCCTTCTTAGCTAAATTGTGCTAAAACTATCTCTTTTTTGTTATGTGTATCCTTAAAAATTTAACACATGCACTAGATTGCATACCCTGCAACTTGAATCAAATAAGAATTAATCAAATAAATATCTAAAAAATATTTAATATTGCATTCAATAGATTTACATCACACCCATGATGTTGAACCCATACAAGCCAATTGTAAGTTCCATTAATTTTTCTAAATATGATAAACAACCTTAACTATCTACATATGCACATGGGTGAACCTCATGGATTTAAAGTAAAAGGGAGTTAGCTAGTTACCCTCTCTAGGCATGATCATAAACCTAGATAGAATGAGGTTCACTCCTAAGAGGGATTAAAACATATAAGTTTCATTTTATTATCTTTGACCAAGTAGAATATGTCCACCCATATTATTAGCGCTCACTTTAAATTTAGGATCTAAGGTGACTCGTTTTCCTTCACTAAGGAAAAAACTTATCAATTTATATGTTTTCTCATTCTTGTGCCATAGGAACATAAGCCCTAATATTCTAAACAAAATAAACAATTATAAACTAAATTAAAACCCCAATCACTATCGTAAAGCCCAATAATAAGATAGCTTATATGGGTAAAATATTTTTTTATTAGATTCTAATCAAGGCTTGCACAAAGAAGATTCCAACAAAATGTATTTCATTTGGATATAATTTTGAATTTATTTAGTTTGGAATTTTTATCTTTAGGTGTATTACCTATTAATTTTAGTTGTCAAAGTTGCTTATTCATCTCTCTATAGGCTATGAACATCTTATGACTGAGTTCTCTTGTTGTGGAATTTGCCATCATCATGTCAGAATGAAATACCTTAGCATGGACCTTTTCCTTACTTCTAGCGGATACTATTATAGAATTATATATTTGAACTTATATGATTAAGAGGATGATGGATAACTAGGAGTTCTCTAGTCTTGTGTCATGTTGACCATGGTTATGATATAATTTATTTTAAATTGAATTATTCTCTTATTGGGCGTGGGAGGACTAACAACTTTAGGAGTCTATTCACTTGTTGTTTTTGAAGATTGTTCACTTGTTGTTTCTTAAGTCTTATCACTTGTTACTTAAGATATTTTTCAATTATTGTCGTTGGTCTTTTTTTGTTGAGGTTCTTCTAATACCTCCTTTAATTTTTCTTGAATTAGTCTAGGAAAGCCTTATATTCATGTATCTTCAACTCTTTTCTTCAACATTTATTCATCTATTTGAATTCCACTGTGAGTAGAATGAGTTTGAGGTTTATCAAATGATAGAGTTAGTACTTCTACGTCAACTACCTACTCACCATCATTTTGCTTGTCATCTTCTACTTTAACGATCTACTTCTTAGTTACTATATAAAGACTCCCTTCCTGTAATTTGCTATTTTGAAACTTTCAATCTATCATATGTTTTTCAATAGAAATTATATCATTTATAGCAGTTTNCATCAAATGATAGAGTTAGTACTTCTACGTCAACTACCTACTCACCATCATTTTGCTTGTCATATTCTACTTTAACGATCTACTTCTTAGTTACTATATAAAGACTCCCTTCCCGTAATTTGCTATTTTGAAACTTTCAATCTATCATATGTTTTTCAATAGAAATTATATCATTTATAGCAGTTTCTAGCTCCTTGTCCTATGATTCTCCTCTTCCAAGCCCCAATTATTTTCTTTTTTAGAGTAGAAGATATAAAAAAATTTCCCAATTAGAATCTAACTTTTTATTGCTAGAGAATTTAATAGTGGAAATCAACATTATTGCTGAGGCTTGCCACTCGGAACGCTTATCTCTTACAACCTCTTCCTTCTCATATTTTCATCAAGGAACCCTACAACTTCTTTCTTAAGAGAAGGACAATACTTAAAAAAATCCACACAAATTAGAAAATATGGAATTTTAAGTACACTCTAAAAACTTTACATATGGGAAATGCAAAAACAAACTAATTCAAGAAGAGTAAAACACACTTAAGACTATATATTTTTTGGATATATCCATAATCAAATAAACTCTTGTCTTTGAGCTCCAAGTNGGGAACGCTTATCTCTTACAACCTCTTCCTTCTCATCTTTTCATCAAGGAACCCGACAACTTCTTTCTTAAGAGAAGGACAATCCTTAAAAAAGTCCACACAAATTAGAAAATATGGAATTTTAAGTACACTCTAAAAACTTTACATATGGAAAATACAAAAACAAACTAATTCAAGAAGAGTAAAACACACTTAAGACTATATATTTTTTTGGATATATCCATAATCAAATAAACTCTTGTCTTTGAGCTCCAAGTTGTGTAATTACTTGAAGGGCTTTAATTTGTCATCACTCGAGGTGGAATAAACACATGTTCTTTAACAAAACATAGGGGCTTAACAAAATTTATAATTTATATTTAACCTTAAAAAATAGGCCTTTTCAAGACCCTTATTTTACTTTTTTCACTTTGATTATCCTACCATTATAAGAATACATATTACAAATTGATTTTGTCATAAGGATTAAGAGGCTTCTAAATAGATTTTTTGAAGTGGGAATATTCTTCTTTCACATGAAAAAAATTAAGAATATGATGCTCATAGTGATTTTGCATCACATGACTAGGTATCACTTCATAAAAGTTGAAAAGTTTAGTGAGCTGTTGGCATATCAGGAATCAGTTACCCAACCACGACTCATCCTGATAATTGCATGGGTTGTCTCTATGAGTGTTATTTGGATACTTTTCCATCTTAGTGTCCATAAGTTGGTGATTTTCATTAAAAATATACTTTACTTAGTTAAAATCTAATTTTTTTGTTTACTGTTTTGATGAATATGTCATTAAACTTTTCTTGAAGGATTCACAGCATCTTAGTAGAGAGGAGTTCATATTGAATGAAAAAAAAGTATTAGAGCACTTGGAGAAATAATAATAGGAGACAAAGTGAGGAGGAAGCTAAAATTAAAGAGACATTATCTATGCATGGCTGATACATTCCACTATAGAGGGAAATCATAGGCAATGATAGAGTCTTAAAAATTTTCCTTTTTTATTCTGATATGACATGAGAAATAATATATCATGTCAAAAAGTAATAAAACTATAAAAAATTGATCCAATCTTAAAATGATAATTTTAGGATTTGGTGTTGACCTCATTTTCGGTAAGGTCTAGTGCCTAGTCTCTCTTCTCTAGGAGCTTAGAATCTAGCCTTAGGGCTTTCCTATTGACAATCTTAGAGGATTAGTGATGGCACCCACTCTATATAAATTTTAGCCACTTCCTTACTCTTTATGGAATTTCATATGTGTGGTTTTGACGTCTAGCACTTAGAAGGTTGGTACCAACATGAGAGATCTCAAATTGAGTCTCTATAGGAATGTGAAGCTTTAGGGATGCCCCCCTTTGCCTTCGGTGAATAGAGCTTGGTCTTGTGCACACACACTCATGAACCCTAAAATCACTTACACTGGATTCACCTCCTAAGATCCTCTTGGAAGATCATATGGGTGGACCTGAACCCTTAGCCTTTGACTAAAATGGTTAGTACCAACATGATTGAGCATTCAAGAAGAGTTCTCATTTGGTATTCTATGGTTATAAGAGGGTTATTCATGTCATGCATGATCTTTACCCTAAATCCACCAAAATTTCCAAATATATCAAAGTCCTCAATTCCATTCAAAACTCCACCAAAATCAAACTTGACCAACCAATTTTCACCAAATCCACCCCTAAAACCTAAATCCACCAAAATTAGTCAAATTACCAAAATACACCCAAATTGCCCAAAATTACTAAAATGCCCTTCATGCCCCAAAAATTTCCAAAACCTTAAAATCCACCTTAAAAATCCCTAAGACCAATAATAACCACTCAGTGGCATCAACTACATCTAAGTTTACCAAAATTAATCAAATTTTTCAAATTACTCCTTAAAGCCCAAAACTCCCAATTTAATCTCAATTCTCATAAAATTCATTTCAACCCCACCCAATTTCAAACCTAAATCATTTATCATCATGTCCAAACCTAATTGAATCAACTTTAAGCCCAATTCAACCAACTTCCGAACCCTAATTTCAATCCAAGCCAAAATTCCCCAATTTGACCAAATCCCCAAATTTCACCAAATTGACATACCAATTTCCTTAATTCCAAATCCACATCAAATCTCATCATGCGTAAGATCATATGAAACCAAATTCAAACCCATTTGATCAAGCCCATAATCAATTTCAATTTTAAAATCCATCATGCATGATTAAAAAAAGCCCACCTCCATAAGTATTTTGAAAAGCCCATGATCAATATCTCAAAAGCCTAATTTGAGGCCCACATGACAAAATTCTTCATCTCATCAATCGTTTGATCAAATCCATTTGATATGGTCATGCCTCATGCACCCATACATCAAACTCATTGATTTTGGTCTCATGGCCTCCTCTCACAAAAAATTGGAAAACCCCATATGCCTTTCCCATAAAAACCACTCTATGTCATGGAACCATTCATGCGTCTCACATGGCCCATACATACTATTTTTTGGGAAAAGGAGGGACTTCTTTCTCCTCCCACCAAGCCTCTTACCCAAACTCTAATCCAACCAAATTCTCCTTCCCCATGCCAAATCAATCAACCAAAACCCTAGGGGGTTGACCAAATCACTTCAGCCACCTTAGGAAGGATCTAAGTCCACTTCCATAGGGTTTAACCCATGTTTAACTCAACTTAACCCAACCCATGATCCATTTTGTGGAAAATCAAAATTACCCATGCTTGGACCAAAATGACTCCACATCTCNGATGTCAAATCAATCAACCAAAACCCTAGGGGGTTGACCAAATCACTTCAACCACCTTAGGAAGGATCTAAGTCCACTTCAATAGGGTTTAACCCATGGTTAACTCAACCTAACCCAACCCATGATCCATTTTGTGGAAAATCAAAATTACCCATGCTTGGACCAAAATGACTCCACATCTCCCTACACCTGACCTCCCTGAGTTAGGAGGTGACCTAACCCTGGTCGGCCGGCCACCCTAGTTGCTGGAAAACACCAAAATCGAGAGGCCCCCATGACCAAAACCTAAAATTTAAACCCCCTAACTTGGCTCATTCCAATTGGCCACTTGGATTCTTCTGCCCTCCACCTAATCAACCTAATCCACCCACCAGCCAACCCAATTGAAACCCTAAGCTCTACTATTTAAACACCACCACCCCATGACCAAGGAGGAGGCAAAAAAATATGGGGAAACTTTACCAAAATCATTCAAAACCTTGATTCCAGTGATCCTAAGTTCAACCCAACCATTTTCAGCCCCTAATCCCCACTGTAAAACCCTAATTTCACCACTGAAATCTAGGGGTTTTCACAATCATGCTATCAACTACCACCAAACTCCAAATTAATTGTCTCATAAGCTCTACCAAAGCCAAAGAAGACTTCCCCAATCAAAGCTCCATCATTTTGAGCACTCTAACCTAGTCCAAGACCAAACTTGAATCACCCTCTGATCGAATTCATAATGGGACTCAACCTCAACTCAAATCAACACTTTAGACAAGCTTCGTGACAACGAATGTAAGGAACCATTCCAATTAAGGCCACACCTCTTGGACCAAGGAATGGATCAAATCCCCCAAAACCATGCTTGGTTTGGGGTTTTATGAAGAAAAATTTAAATTCATGCTTGATCAACCGTATATATGTGTTTGTCTAGGTTAGATGCACATGTAGGAACAAACCACACTTAATTTGGTTGAGTATCAAGTGAGATCAAAGTGATTTAGTGTGGATGGTTCTCAGGTTAGGTCATCTGGGGATGATAAATGGATGTCTTTCATTTTTGCGTGTATTGGAGAGACGAATCAGATTGCGTCGGATGAAGGAATGGTATGTGAACACGGAGCCACATGGCAGCTAAGTCAGATGGCGACGTCCAGTAGCGCAACAACGTATGGAGCTTCGGAGAGTCCTAGGTTGACGCTGCAGCAGACATGGATAAGTAGAAAAACTGGTTTTTCTAATTTAAATTAATTTAGAAACTTTGAAAATTCATAACTTTATGTAGAAAAATCTTAAAAATAAAATAAAAATACCATGTTGCTCAGTGAACAGAGGAAAATAATGTAGACTAAAAATTAAAAATTTTTAACTTATATTTTTTTAAAAAGTAATTAAATACCATAAATTATGTTTAAATTATAACTAATTAAATACTAGTCACCATGGCTTGGAATTTGGATGGCTAATTCTCCATGTGATTTGAAGTGTTCTCTGAATTTTCCTAAGTCAGAGAACACCTCTAACCCTAGAAGCCCTAATTTTCAAGGTCAAGTATCTTATTTTGCTTAAAATAATTATGTAAATTAAAAAATAAGTCAAAAATTATGGGATATGTTCTAGTAGGTTTACTGAAGTCAGAGGTACCTAGGGAAAATAAAACCTAAGTTTAAAAGTCATTAAAACANGTCTTATTTTGCTTAAAATAATTATGTAAATTAAAAAATAGGTCAAAAATTATGGGATTTGTTCTAGTAGGTTTACTGAAGTCAGAGGTACCTACGGAAAATAAAACCTAAGTTTAAAAGTCATTAAAACACAAAATCTTAATTTAAGTCATTAAAACCCAAAAAAAATCAAATAATTAAAATATAATTCAAAAAATCACAAAAAAATTGATCCACACTAAAGAACATGTTCATATTAATCTTCTGTAAGATTTAAAATCACTTTGAACTGATTTACCCACTGAAGTTGATTTTCTGAGGTAAATGCGTTTTTTGCACTAAAATAATTATATAAATTAAATTAAAGGTCAGAAAATTATAAAAAGTTGTTTTCTATCTTTCTCATGACCAGAGACGTCTAAGAAAATAAAATTGAAGAAGTAAAAAAGACAAAGTTTTACAATTTCCATTATATTTAAATAATTTAAAAAAACCAAAAGTCATGAAAATATAAAATTGCACCAAATTGTCACAAGCCACTTTCGAATTACATAAAAAACATTCANTCTGTAAAATTTAAAATCATTTTGAACTGATTTACCCACTGAAGTTGATTTTCTGAGGTAAATGTGTTTTTTGCACTAAAATAATTATATAAATTAAATTAAAGGTCAGAAAATTATAAAAAGTTGTTTTCTATCTTTCTCATGACCAGAGGCGTCTAAGAAAATAAAATTGAATAAGTAAAAAAGACAAATTTTTACCATTTCCATTAAATTTAAATAATTAAAAAAAACCAAAAATCATGAAAATATAAAATTGCACCAAATTGTCACAAGCCACTTTCGAATTACATAAAAAACATTCAAATTTTTTTTTCCTGAATTTTAAGATATAAATATAAATTTTTTAAGTGCATAAAATGAATTTCCCATATATTTGGNCCTGAATTTTAAGATATAAATATAAATTTTTTAAGTGCATAAAATGAATTTCCCATATATTTGGATTAAAATAATTATAGTAATTAAATTAAAAATTATAAAAATATGAAATCATCTTCTCTGAACTCCTTAAGGTTAGGGAAGCCCTTGAAAAATATAAAAGTTAATTTTTGAAATTAAAATATATGTCTCATTTATTTAATCACCAAAATCAATTAAAAGAATCATAAAAAATTAAAATTATAATTCAAAATTTCACTNTTTGAAAAATACAAAAGTTAATTTTTGAAATTAAAATATATTTCTCATTTATTTAATCACCAAAATCAATTAAAAGAATCATAAAAAATTAAAATTATAATTCAAAATTTCACTAAAATTGATCTTAATGTTCCTCTAATCCATGTAAACCTCTAACAGTTTTCCTAAAAAATAAATGGTTTACTTTACTTAGTCAAATAAATTATCTTTGAAAATCCCTATGATTTATTTAAAATAATTATTATAATTAAATATAAAAATTAGGAAGCATGATTTCTCGTATGATGTTTCAATTAATCTATGAGGAAGACAATAAGAAATTTCCAAGATCATTGGAATTAAATTGAAAAGATTGTGGTACTTGGAACCTTAAGGGTAAAATGATAATTGTAAAGTTGTAAAATCTAATTAAAACTTTAGGATGACCAAGGGTAAATAGGTTAATTTTGATCCTAAATAGTCATTTGAGGTGAACAAAATACAAGGGTAAGAGATAGAAACCAGTTCTCTTCACCACCCATAAAAAGGGTAAGAATGCAATTCTTTGAACCTTAGAGGTTTGGAAGTCAATTTAAATCAAATGATTCTAATGTGAATGGGGATCAAGTTTAGAGTATAATAAATCACTAATTTAGATTCCCCTAATTTGGAAATAAAAATTGGATCTCTTTGATAAAGATTGACACTTTGATCAATTCTCCCTTAAATTATAGTTTTGCCTCTAAAAACATCTAAGAGCTTGGTAGTGAGCTAGGTTCGATCTAAGAATTATTTGAAAAGGTTCAGAAAGGAANGATAATAAATCACTAATTTAGATTCCCCTAATTTGGAAATAATAATTGGATCTCTTTGATAAAGATTGACACTTTGATCAATTCCCCCTTAAATTATAGTTTTGCCCCTAAAAACATCTAAGAGCTTGGTAGTGAGCTAGGTTCGATCTAAGAATTATTTGAAAAGGTTCAGAAAGGAATTGGAATCAATCTTAAATGCTTTTGAAACACTACAAGCTCAAAACCAATCAATGGTAAGGATTTCTAGATCCTTTAACAGTCTTGTTTACCCTTATAGGTCCCTACCTATGATCTTTCAAATACGATATCTAATGAGTGGTTAATTATCCTACTCATAGACTAATTGAAGCATATTCACTAAGCATCTCATCAAGACTTTAACTTCACTTTAGAGGATTTTATTTAGCAATATAATAAGTCCAAATGAACTCAAAACGATTCAAAAGACATTAAAAGTTGTTTAAGGTTATGCCCCGAACACACTTATGATCTTTTGGATATTTTGAAGGATAATTGAAATTATTATTTTTTGCTCAAGAATATCATCCTCAAAACGTCATAATTCAACTAAACAACGGTTCTGACTAAACATCTTAAGTGTCCACTCATGACAGTTGTATGCACTTAGGTCGGATCTCATCTGTTAAGTTCTACTTTTCTCTCACTTTCATTATATACACATGCTTTGAAAACTAACATTTTAGTGGAGGTAACGAGAAAATGACAGATATGGTTTTATAGTTTTATTTATTGCATTTCTGTCATTTTATTATTGTAATTTACTACTACTTCAAATATTTTGCATGTTTGGTACCTAAATTGCTTCAAAATTAAAACAAAAAATTTTCAAAAGTCAAACAAAAACATTTTCAAAAGATAAAAAAAATCAAACCTTTTTCAAAACAACGAATCAAAACATAAAACACCTCTTTTGAACTTATGGAAATCCCTTGGATGAGGTAACCTACGGTTTCTAACAAGATTTCCCAAGTTTAAATGAGTTTAACAACTCATTTAGACTAAGTAAATTCAAAAGAAAATAGTGGTACTTAAATGAGGGAATTGTGGGATCCAAACCGGTGTCGTTTTAATCAACTTTAACCCCCCATAATGCTTGAATAACAACAAAAGAAAAACATTGAAACATACACACAGTAAAACCTTTTGAACCTTAGCCCTATGGATTACTACTTTGATGCGAAGCTTGGAGCTAACCCTGTAAGTAGCACGATGAGGATGTACAAAGAAACAACTTTGGGAGAGCAACCAAATCTACAACAACACGTCTTTTCTCAAAATTTAATCACAAGCCTAGGATTTTGAGGTAGCCCGTCTAGTACATCATGGTGATCTTCAATCACTACAACCCACAAACATTTATATTGAACAAAGATAATCATGATGTATTGCAACGACTGAATGACTCTGTAGTGAGTTTTCTATACTTCTTACATTGCTACATTTTTATTCCTCCAATAGCAAAGTTCATGTTCTCTTTCATCTTGCATTTTAGTTAATCTTAATTCATACTCTTTGATGTAAGATTTATGGTTTTCTTATTGTTTTTATTATATGGATTTTTTTCCCTTAAAGCCTTTTTGATGCATGAATTTTTTATATTGATGTGTTAACCTTCTTTCTATAGTTGGATGGCTGATTACACTTGCTTCACAAAGGCTGCATTACCTATTTCTTACCTTAGCATGAAAATCAGTAAGGGCAAGAAGAAATGTTGTCTATTTAAGGGAATTTTTGGAAATTAATTGATTTTTTTTACTTGCGAGAATAACTTTCTTTCTTTGTGGGGGTAAGATCACTCTATTGAAAAGTAATCTTACTACTAATCCTTTGTATTCCATACAAGTGTCTAAAATTCCCAGGACCATTATGCAAAGGTTGGAGAGGCTCTTTAATAAATTTCTCAGGTTCAAGAAAGATTCTCATAGCTTTCATTGGGCTAATTGGAAAAACTTATGTAAAGCTATCAATCTTGGTGGTTTAGGGGCTTCAGATCCTTTGATGATTCCATGAAAATTAATTTCATGAAAATTTAGATTAAATTCAAGGTTGATAACTGATACACTAAAATATATAATCTTTATGCACACATTTTTATACCTATTTTTTGAGATATTGCGCTTTAATAGAAAGTATTTATGTGTTTTTCTTTCAGGTACAATCAAATGGATGAAAAATTATGAAAGGAGTGAAAAATTATCAAATTTGGAGNGCTATTTTTTGAGATATTGCGCTTTAATAGAAAGTATTTGTGTGTTTTTCTTTCAGGTACAATCAAATGGATGAAAAATTATGAAAGGAGTGAAAAATTATCAAATTTGGAGCAAATGAAGAAGATGTGTGATACACCTAAAATATATAGTGTTTCTATATACATTTTAATACATATTTTTGTTATATTGATCTTTAATGAAGGTATTTCTGTGTTTTTCTTGCAGTTACAATCAAATGGGTAAAAAAAATGCTAAACAGAGTAAAAAAGGGTCAAATTTGGAGCAAAAATGAAAAAAGGTACAAAAATGAATCGGGGCGCCTAAGCGTCCAAGTTTGACGCCTAAGTGTTAGAGGCTCCATGCTTAAGTGTCAGGTACCCCGCGCTCAAGCGTCAGAAATAGTTACTTGATGATTTAATTAATTGGAGCGGATTTTTGAAGAGATGTTTGAAACAACCCTTAATAAAAATGTGGGAAATAGCCCATGGACACAAAAAATAACTCAATTGGCTTTTTAAGCATGCAACTTCTAGAAGATTCATTAAATGGACACTTTTTTTAAGAGACACCAAGGCACCCCTTGGGTTTTTATAAGAAAAAACTTAGATTTTCCAAGAAGGAGGCCAGCAACCCATCAAACTTTACAGCCACCATCGCCGTCGCCGCCACTGCCGACCACCTTTATTTTAGTTTATTTTATTTTAAGTGTTAGTTTGTATTGTGAAAGAAGAAAGAAAATTCAAAGTAACTTCAAGAAATTTGGTGAAGAAAATTTGAGATAAGTGTTTATCTTTGTGTCTACACTTGGTTTTAATTTAGATTTCTTATTTGTGTACATGATTTCTACTTTTAAACTCATGTGTGGTTGTATTTTCTCTATGGATTCTGAGTAATTTTTTTTATCTTTTTCCTTAAAATGGTAAGTGATTAAATATTTAAAGGTAGTTGTGTGAAGTATTATGCTTCAATGTTTGAAGAAGTTATGATGATTTGAAATCTTGCACTTCATTTACTTCTTAATTTGGCCAATTAAGATGTTAATACTTGTTGTGAGAACATGTAAGATCTGAGATGGTATTGTCTCACTCAACAAATGATTTGAATCACATATTGATTTCATGAATGATAGTGTAGTTCATGGGTTTGAGTGCAAATAAATAGGGAAATAAATTTTTAAAGGGTGTAGAATTATAAGACTTTAGAGTGACAGACTAAAGCCCACAATTTGATTTATAATTTTAGATTTTGATATGAGATGTTAGCCCCCTGGTGAAGGAAAAAAGGGGAATTCTAGAGTGAGAGCTAGTATCTTCCCTACCTAGCTGGTCTTCAAGACTATTCAAACTATAGATTAACCAATGTTCTTTATAGCATCTTTAGTAAGGGTAAAGAATATTATTGCTCCTATTTGGCATAACACATTTAGCTTACTCCCACAACAGAATTTCTATATTTATCACTGATTCATAATAAGGAAAAAGATATTTTATTAATTTTGCCTTCATCTTGCAAGTATTTTAGTGAAGAAAATTTGTTGTTTACTTTATTTTCAATTATCAAAAATTACAAAAAGAATCAAACTTTCTTTCTTATTTTAGCATCTTAAGTTTAACTAAGAATATGTTACTAAGTAAAATTTGGTTTTCTAAATTTAGTCCTCCCTGTGAGTTTGATATTTGGGATTTAATCAGAAAGTTCTATATTACTTGATAACGATACGTATACTTACGTAGTATCTCATATTGAAATATTATAACTACATTCTTATTTGCTTCATAGTGAAAGATTTACTTAGTTTTTGCTTCGGATCAAATTTTTGGCTTTGTTGCAAATTAAGAATAACTATTAAGTAAATTAATCGTATAATCGCAGATATCGTATTTTACATCTATATATATAGAAAATCAGAATCAATGTGCAAAAGAACTGTGGCGCCTAAGCACCCAGAATTGGCGCTTACGCGCTAGTAAAACCGAGAAGGCCCCGCTTAAGTGCCAAGTACCTCGCACTTAAGCACCAGAACTAGTTACTTGGTGATTCAATGAATTTGGATAAATTTTTGAAGAGATTTTTTAAGCAACTCTACGTGAAAACATGAGAAATAGTTAATGGACACAAAAATACATTAAGATTGCTTTTGAAAGGAGAAAAATCTTGAAAGATTCATTGAATGTAGACACATTTTGAAGAGACACCAAGTCACCTTTTGAAAAATTATAAAAGAAGACTTGGATTGGATTGAAGAAGAATCTCTGACACCACCCCCATAGCGACGCCATTAACGTCTCTCTCATAGATTAATTAGGATATTTTATTAGAGAAAAGAAGAGAGGAGTTGTAGTGTGTGAATAGAGAGTATTGTAAGAGAAAAAAAGAGAAGAGATTCAAAGGAACTTCAAGAGTTTGGTGAAGAGGATTTGAGATAAGTTTTTATCTTTATGACTACATTTGGTTTTCATTTAGAATTCTTGCTTTGTTTGCATGATTTCTACTTTCAACTTAAGTGTGGTTGTATTTTTGTCAAGAATTCTGAGTAGTTTTCTTTATTTTTTTCCTTAAAATGATAAGTGATTAAGTATTGGATGGAAGTTGTGTGAAGTATTAGGAAGTTGTGTGAAGTATTAGTCTTTAATGTTGGAAGAAGTTGTGATGATTTTAAACCTTGTACTTCATTTACTTCTTTATTTGGCTAGTTAAGATGGTAATATTTTTTTTTGAGAACATGTAAGATCTGAGATGATATTTTCTTAGTCAACTAATGGTAATAATCACATGATATTGTATGGATGAGAATATATTTCATATTATTGAGTGCAAAAAAATAGGGAAATGAACTTTTAAGGGTATAGAATTTGAGGACTTTAGAGTGATAGGCCAAAGCCCCTAATTTGGTTTATAGTTTTAGGTTTTGATACGAGATGTTAGCCCCAGGTGGAGGGAGAAGAGGGAATTCTAGAGTGAGAGCTAGTATCTTCCCTACCAACTCATCTTCAAGACTATTGAAACTTTAAATTAGTCAATGTTTTTTATAGTATCTCTAGTAAGGATAAAGAATATTATTGCTCTTATTTGGCACAACACAATTTGAATACTTTTATAATAGAATTCTTATACCTGTTACTGATTCATGATAAAGAAAAATATATTTTATTTATATTACTTTCATCTTACAAATATCTACTTAAATTGAGTTAGTTGTTACTTTACTTTCAATAAAAAAATTAATAAAAAGAATTAAACTTTATTCATATTATAGCATCTATAGTTTGAGTAAGAATATTTTGCAAAGTAAAATTTATTATCTAATTTCTTCCAATTTTAGTGGCATATTGTATTTCTCCATGTGGGTTTGATATTCGGGGCTTAATCAAAAAATCATATATTACTTGATAACGATACGTATACTTATGTAGTNTCAATTTTAGTGGCATATTGTATTTCTCTATGTGGGTTTGATATTCTGGGTTTAATCAAAAAATCATATATTACTTGATAACGATACGTATACTTATGTAGTATCCTATAATTGAATATAATAATTGCATTCTTATTTGCTTTGAAGCCAAGTTTTTGGTAGTCATTGCAAAGTAAGAAATATAGGAAAAAAATTAAGATTATAATTGCATACATCATACTATCATATAAAATTGGGATCAATAACTCCCTCTGGCATATCTTAAGAGAAGAATTATTGTTTCAAATCTCCCCCATTAGAGTGCACACCTCGGATTATTGATTTTGTGGTCTGGAAGGAGCTGATTAGTCATAGAAATGATTCTAAGTTTATTACTTGGGACCGTGGGAATGGCAAGGTGAGCTTTTAGCTTGATGATTGGTCTTCTTTGGGGCCTCTTACTGATCTTTATGAGACTCCTATGAACATTACTATTACTATATCTAATCTTTAGAAAAAAAGAAGAAGGGATGTAACCAAACTCAACAACATGGTGACACAAAATGATGGTTTTTATATTAACAAAATTCCTTTTTATTCATAAAGAAGACATGACTTGATTTTCAAAAAGTGTGCTAGCAAAACAGTACGCAAGTCCATTGCACAAACTTTTGAGCAACTTGACAATTCTAATTACTACAAGTGATGGTGGGATCTTCCACTCAAACCATTTATGTCATTCTTTGCTGGTGAATTTTTCACTCCTTGTTGTCTACTAATGACATCCTCAATCTAAAGGGCATTAGACTTCCTTCATTTTCCTCTTGTGTATGAAGGAATCCATTTGTCATATTTTTCTATCTTGTAGGTAAACTATGGAGCTTTGAAGATGTTTTATTGTTTCATTGAATCTGATATGCCTAGGAGAAGGTATAACTCCATTAATGATTGTTTCTTTGATTGGTCTCAAACCACCATTGCAAAGTATTCCTCTTTAAATTTGTTAGTTCATTTGGATGACTAGAAACACCATGAAGCACAAGGAACAAGAACAAAGGGAGAGTCCTACATTAACTTTCTATCATGTAACGACCCATCTTTAAAAGGTGATCATGTATGAGAGGGTCATAGATCATTTTGTGGATGCTCTACAACCTCTATCTAAGTGCTTCCTAAGAAATCCTCATAATCTGAGATAGTTTCCCCAACTAATATATTGGAGAAAACTTGATTTAACTAGATTAATTTTAACATTGATGGTCGCTCCTTTAATATTAATGTGGGTGTTGAGGGAGTTTTTAGGATCATTTCGGTAAAACCATACTTATGTTTTCAGCGAATATATTTATTATTCCTCTTTTACAAGTTGAGGTATAGGCTATTATGGTTGCTCCCAATTTCCATTTCACATAATTGTACTAACTTGATTATTAGGGGATTTTATGGCTCTTTGGTAGTGTTGTACTTCTATGTCATCTTGACATTGGCACATAAACATGTACATCAAGCAAATTGCCCAAATCTCTCAACAACTGAATATGCAGTGGATATATACCCCAAGTGAAACTAACGAACCTGTTAATTGGCTTGCTAAGGGAGGTGCTTCCTCTCAAATAGATTTTTTGGATGTGTTTTTGATCCCGATATTTTGTATAAGTTGGCACCACTACTTGAAGATTTTAATCCCCGACAACGGCGCCAAAAACTTGATCCCGATATTTTGTATATGTAAGGATTTATGAAGTTGACACCACTACTTGAAGATTTTAATCCCCAGCAATGACGCCAAAAACTTGATCCCTGAATACTTAATGCTTATTGACAGTATAAAAATAGTTTTGATGGTATTTTTCACTTATATTTCTTTATTTTATAACAAAACCAAAAACTTAATTATGAACAAAAATAAAAATTTAACCTTTTAATTTATATATATTTATATTAGGATACACGCAAGTATACGTATCGTTATTAAGTAACATAGGACTTTTTGATTAAGACCTGAATATCGAACCCACAGGGAAGATTATGCAATATGTACTGTTTTCTAATTTTAAAAAAGATAATTACTTAAACTAAAAATATTTTTGATATTTTAACGAAGTAGTAAAAAGATAACTAAAGTTTTTGTAGAAAAAAAGTATTTAATATGAAAATATCTTTCTTCTTATTATGAATGAGTAATAAGTATATGAATTTTGTTGTGGAAGCATGCAAATTGTGTTATGTCAAATATGAGCAATAATATTCTTTACCCTTACTAGAGATGCTATAAAGAACATTGGCTAATTAGAGCAATAATATTCTTTACCCTTACTAGAGTTGCTATAAAGAACATTGGCTAATTTAAAGTTATTTCTGAAGACCGGCTAAGCAGGGAAGATACTAGCTCTCACTCTAGAGTTCCCTCAATTCCCTCTACCTGTGGGCTAACATTCTCGTATCAGAAACTAAAACAATAAACCAAGTTGGGGACTTTAACCTGTCACTTTAAAATCCTCTAACTCTACACCCATCAATGAATATTTCNAGTATTTAATATGAAAATATCTTTCTTCTTATTATGAACGAGTAATAAGTATATGAATTATGTTGTGGAAGCATGCAAACTGTGTTGTGTCAAATAGGAGCAATAATATTCTTTACCCTTACTAGAGATGCTATAAAGAACAGGTTGTGCCAAATAGGAGCAATAATATTATTTACCCTTACTAGAGATGCTATAAAGAACATTGACTAATTAGAGCAATAATATTCTTTACCCTTACTAGAGTTGCTATAAAGAACATTGGCTAATTTAAAGTTATTTCTGAAGATCGGCTAGGCAGAGAAGATACGAGTTGTCACTCTAGAGTTCCCTTAATTCCCTCCACCTGGGGGCTAACATCTCGAGCCTAGGCAGGGAAGATACTAGCTCTCACTTTAGAGTTCCCTCGATTCCCTCAACCTGGGGGCTAACATTTCGTATCAAAACCTAAAATAATAAACCAAGTTGGGGGCTTTAACCCTCCCTTGATTCCCTCCACCTGGGGGCTAACATCTTGTATCAAAACCTAAAACAATAAACCAAACATCGATTCCCTCCACCTGGGGGCTAACATCTCGTATCAGATTGGCCAAATCGAGAAGTAAACATCCAGGGGGCTAACATTCTCGTATGAGAACCTAAAATAATAAACTAAGTTGGGGGCTTTAACCTGTCACTTTAAAGGGCTAGCAGGGAAGATACTAGCTCTCACTCTAGAGTTCCCTTGATTCCCTCCACCTGGGGGCTAACATCTCGTATCAGAAACTAAAACAATAAACCAAGTTGGGGGCTTTAACCTGTAACTTTAAAATCCTCTAACTCTACACCCATCAATGAATATTTCCCTATTTATTTGCACTCAATCATATAAACTACATTCTCATTCCTACAACCTCATGTGATTCTTTCCAATTATTGACTGAGAACATACCAGCCCGGTTCTTACATGTTCTCACAATAAATTTTAACATCTGCATTGGCCAAATCAAGAAGTAGATGAAGTGCATAGATTTAAATCATCACAACTTCTTCCAACATTAAAGATCAATACTCTCCACAACTTCCATTCAAACTTTATTACTTATCATTTTAAGAAGAAAGATAAAGAAAACTACTCAGAATCCATGGAGAAACTAATTACTTATCATTTTAAGAAGAAAGATAAAGAAAACTACTCAGAATCCATGGAGAAAACAATTACTTATCATTTTAAAAAGAAAGATAAAGAAAACTACTCAGAATCTATGGAGAAAATACATATCATTTTAAGAAGAAAGATAAAGAAAACTACTCAAAATCCATGAAGAAAACAAAACCACACCTTATTTAAAAGAAGAAATCATTGTCAAACAAACACAAGTTTTGATTAAAACCAAAAGTAGTCTAAAACAAAAAGATAAAAACTTATCTCAAGTCCTCCACCAAACTCTTGAAGTTCCTTTGAATCTCTTCTCTTTTACAATCACTCAAAACAAAATAATAAAAAGGATAAAGTA
>JXCR01076237.1:31124-53463 GCA_002079205.1 Phalaenopsis hybrid cultivar
GTGTGATTTGTCTGGGACTAGCATGGTTTTCTTAAACCGTCTACATGTGGTGTCTCATTTGATTATCACAAATAGCCAACAAGCACAATGTGTATAACCAACACAATGCTTTTGTTTAGGATCATTTGTTAGCTTCAACTTTAATATAATATGTATATGGCAACTATCTAAATATCATAGGACTATTTTTCATCTTTAAATTGCTCACCGCAGTAAAAAAACATCCATATGAAACCCCACACACACATATGCACAAATGCACAATCCTGCATTTATTCTCCATAGTGTGCTAGCGAAGCTAGCGTCTACACACAAACATGCATATGCACACCACAAGTGCACACACATGTGTGTGCATGTACCTAGGACAAACTCATATTGCTTTCATGTTTGGGGTGATGTTTTGAATAATTTGTCCATTTTAACCTACTTGTAGCTGATACACCTAAAATATATAGTGTTTTTAGACACCTTTTTATACCTATTTTTGAGATATTGCGCTTTAATGGAAGGTATTTGTGTGTTTTTCTTTCAGATACAAGTAAAAAAGAAGAAAAATGCTAAAAAGAGTGAAAAAGAATCAAATTTGGAGAAAAATGTGAAAATGTTACAAAAGAGTTTTGGCGCCTAAGCGCTAAGCATCGGAGGCCCCGGGCTTAAGCACCAAAGGCGGTTATTTGACGGTTTAATTCATTTTGCCAAATTTTAAAGAGACATTTGAGGCATCTATTGGCTAAAGAAGGTGGTTATGACCACTAGAAACAAAAATATGATTAAAAGACTTGTGAAAGGAGGCATCCTTTGGAGAATACATCAAATTGGGTCANAACTGCTTTCATGTTTGGGGTGATGTTTTGAATAATTTTTCCATTTTAACCTACTTGTAGCTGATACACCTAAAATATATAGTGTTTCTAGACACCTTTTTATACCTATTTTTGAGATATTGCGCTTTAATGGAAGATATTTGTGTGTTTTTCTTTCAGATACAAGTAAAAAAGATGAAAAATGCTAAAAGGAGTGAAAAAGAATCAAATTTGGAGAAAAATGTGAAAATGTTACAAAAGAGTTTTGGCGCCTAAGCGCTAAGCATCGGAGGCCCCGGGCTTAAGCGCCAAAGGCAGTTATTTGACGATTTAATTCATTTTGCCAAATTTTAAAGAGACATTTGAGGCACCTATTGGCTAAAGAAGGTGGTTATGACCACTAGAAACAAAAATATGATTAAAGGACTTGTGAAAGGAGGCATCCTTTGGAGAATACATCAAATTGGGTCACATTTTGAAGAGTTACCAAGGCACCTCTTCGAGATTTATAAAAGAAGAAAGTTGAGACTTTTTGAAGAGTCCTGAAAAGTGCTTAAAAGGGAGAAACTCTTAGGCACCACAAATTACTTTATCCTTTTGTTTTTAGTTTTATTGTGAGAATCAATAGTGTTGTAAAAGAGAAGAGATTCAAAGGAACTTCAAGAGTTTGANTTTAGGCACCACAAATTTACTTTATCCTTTTTGTTTTTAGTTTTACTGTGAGAATCAATAGTGTTGTTAAAGAGAAGAGATTCAAAGGAGCTTCAAGAGTTTGATGGAGGATTTAAGATAAGTTTTTATCTTTGTTTTTGAACTACTTTTGGTTTTAATTGAGACTTCTTATTAGTTTGACAATGATTTCTAGTGTGGTTTTGTTTCTTCATGGATTCTAAGTAAATTTACTTATCTTTCTCCTTAAAATGATAAGTAATTAGAGTGTTGGATGGAAGTTGTGGAGAGTATTAATCTTTAATGNATTTTTGAACTACTTTTGGTTTTAATTGAGACTTATTATTAGTTTGACAATGATTTCTAGTGTGGTTTTGTTTCTTCATGGATTCTAAGTAATTTTCCTTATCTTTCTCTTTAAAATGATAAGTAATTAGAGTGTTGGATGGAAGTTGTGGAGAGTATTAATCTTTAATGTTGGAAGAAATTGTGATGATTTAATTCCATGCACTTCATTTACTTCTTGATTTGGCCTATCTACATGTTAAAATTTGTTGTGAGAACGTGTAAGAATTGGGCTGGTATTGTCTCAGTCAATAATTGGAAAAAATCACATGAGGTTGTATGAATGAGAATGTAATTCATANCCGGGTTGGTATTGTCTCAGTCAATAATTAGAAAAAATCACATGAGGTTGTATTAATGAGAATGTAATTCATATGATTGAGTGCAAATAAATAGGAAAATAATCTTTGAAGGGTGTAAAGTTAGAGGACTTTAAAGTGACAGGTTAAAGCCCCCAACTTGAT
The DNA here is from genome assembly GCA_002079205.1 of Phalaenopsis hybrid cultivar. Taxonomy (NCBI): domain Eukaryota; kingdom Viridiplantae; phylum Streptophyta; class Magnoliopsida; order Asparagales; family Orchidaceae; genus Phalaenopsis; species Phalaenopsis hybrid cultivar. The sequence goes on from JXCR01076237.1 coordinate 33,409, forward strand.
TTCTTATTTTAGGTTCTGATACGAGATGTTAGCCCCTAGGTGGAGGGAATCGATTGAACTCTAGAGTGAGAGCTGGTATCTTCCCTGCCTAGCCGATCTTCAGAACTATTCAAACTTTAAATTAGTCATTGTTCTTTATAGCATCTATAATAAGGGTAATGAATAATATTGCTCCTATTTGGCAAAACCCATTTTGCGTACTTCCACAACAAAAATCCTATATTTATTACTGACTCATGATAAGGAAAAATATATTTTTCATATCAAGTGATTTTCTTTTACATAAACTCAAGTTATCTTTAGAAGTTTTATTGTTTTGTCAAAATATCAAAAATACCAAAAAGATTTGAATTTTACATACTCTGAAAATACCTATAGTTTAAGTAATTGTCTTTTTAAAATAGAAAGTTTGTTGATTAATAGTGCATATTATTAAATTCTCTGTGGGTTCGATATTCGGGGCTTAATCAGCAAGTCATATATTACTTGATAATGATACATATACTTGCATAGTATCCCAATATATATATAAATCAAAAGGTTAAATTCTTATTTTCTCCAGGATCAAGTTTGTTGTTTTGTTGCAAAGTATGGAAACATAAGTGAAAAATATCATCAAATACATTGTTATAATGTGCACATAAATAATAAGTCAGGATCAGTACCAAAATTTGGCATGGGCTAGTGAAGAATGTTTAATATGAAGGAAGAATGACCTCCATTCTCTAAGCCAACAAATAAGCATAATCCTAGGTGGATTTAAAAATGTTTTTTATAAGCTTTTGGATGAAATTTTGGAGCCAAAATGTGCATACTTAGAGTTTTATCAAAGGAATTTTTGGAAAGCAGTTAAGAGAGTTTAATAAGGAAAAAAATTATGGAGATAAGAGCCTTCTTTCATTCCATTTCTTTTCTTTTCCTCGCATTTTATAACCTAAGGGAAAGTTGTTTACCCACCTTCCAAAGTTTGTGAGAGTGAGCATTTGAAGATAATTATTTCTTCCCAATCTCTTCAAAGTTTTAGTAGGGCTTTTCTTATATGTTGAAGGTACTTTGGAAGAGGAGTAACCATTGACTTCCATATCATTTTCTTATGCAAAGAGGAGCTTAAAGAGATGGAAACCGACATCAAACCCATAGTGGTGAAATTCATTCTTACTTTATTCGTCTTTAAAAGCCCTTAGGCGGATTTTAGAGTTCTAAGCTACGGTGATGTTAGAGGAACTCATAAATTAATAAGAATTCTTTATGGTCCCTTTGCTCCTTAAGTTTTCCAAATCCATCTCCTTCATTCCCATTTCAAATAAGATTATAGATTCAGGGAATTGTTGTCTTGATGCTAAGAACCTTACACTTGCTTGGTTGCTCCACCATTTTGTTGGAATATGTGAAGCTTTATATATTTCAAAAATGAAAGCCTTGATTTTCATTCCTCAAATCAAGAAATTTTTCGTTAGAAAACTCTTCATAGTCACGATTTAACCAAGCAAGTGATGGTGGGTATGTCACAATTATATATGGTGATATGTTTGACATACCAAACCAAACAAAGATGGGCATGTCACCATTCTATATGGTGATATTTGGTACGCCTCACCACCATCCAATTCATGGGAGATTGACTAAGTTAGGTAGATTCTTCCATCAAATAAGTCTAGAGTTGAATATTTCAAAATATAAAAATATACATACATATATGTCTATTCATATATATTTTGTAGCACTTAAAAATTTAAATTATTATATTATGTTATGTGTATTATGTTTGAATCAACATCACCATGTTCAAATGCATATTATGTACTCTAGTGTTCTTGAGTAATCATGTGTGTTAACATGTTCAAATGTGCTTTTGTCATTCACTAAGAATTTCATGCATTTAAGACCTCACATTCAAAATTTTCAATTTATTTGTATGATATAACATGAATTTTCATTTTAAGGACATAGATTCATTTTGTGCATGTTGTCCACACTTTTGGTTGAGGTCTAGTCTTTCCTCTTTAGTAGCCTAGGGTCTAGCCATAGAACATTCATGTTGACTATTCCTAGAGGACTAGAAAAGGAACACTCACCATTAGAAACTCTAAACCATTCTTTGCTCAACTTGAAATTCCACATATTGGTCCTAACCTCTAGCACTTAGTAGGTGGGGTCAACATGGGGGAGCACAAGGTGAATCCCCAAAGGACTGTCTAACCTTAAAGTTGACCTTGGGTGTTGGTCTGGAGCTAGTTCACTTACTTGCGCTCACTTGCACTCACTTACATTCACTTTCACTCACAACCTTAAACCCAAACTTTTTTGACTTTGATCCCTTGATCTTTGGGAGACTCATGTATATAGTCCCCTAGACTCGGTAGCCCTAGGCTAGGGTTTAGCTAAGACCAGTACATAAAGGACCCAAATAAGGATTTCATTAGTCCATGGCTCATATAGAGGGGTTTACACATCAATTTCACCAAAATATCCAACTTAGCTTTTTGCCCAACAAACCTACACAAATTACCTAAACACCCCCAATCCCTAATTTTGGCCAAAAATCTCAATTTCACCCAAAATACCCAAATTTGTTCAAAAAAGATTTTGAACCATTTCAAACTACCCAAATTGCTCAAAACCACCCAAATTTTCCAAAATTACTTAAATACCCCAAATTTGCCAAAATTACAAAAATTCTCTTAGTGACCGAAACTTTCCCAAAACCTCCAAATCCATCTCAAATGTCCCTAAAACCAATTTGAACCCTTCCATTGAGCCCAATTTGGCCAATTTAACCATTTTGACCAAGGCCTAAAGGCCAAATTTCCATCAATTTAACCATAATCTTCCCCAATTTTAATTCTAAACTCAAATTCATCATGATTAAACTTGATTCAAACTAAATCCAAGATCAATTGAACCACATTTGAGTCCAAATTCAACCCAAAAAAAAAATCCCCAATTTGTCCCAAGATCAAAATCCCACTAAATTGAACCCAAAATCTATCTAATTGCCCCAATTTTTCATCATAAACTCTTCAAAACACTTCCACATACCAAATTGAACCCTTAATTAGCCTTGCTCAAGCCTCCATTCCACTCAATTTCAATCCAAATTTTAAAACCCCAAATTTGCCTTAATTTGGCCACATGCCCAAATGTCACCTAATTGAATGCCCGAACCCCGAAATTGACACCCAATTAATGTTGAGAACTCTTCATGATATTCTCCTAGACCATTTTCAAACATCAATTTGGACTTAACCCAACTTTAGCTCAACATAAACCCAAGTCTAACCCAACACCCTCAAAATTGACCAAATGTCAAAATTCCTCAAATTGAACCTTCAAATCAATTCAAAATCACTCCAAATCTTTTCTAAACTCGTTGTGATAATCATCCAAACCAAATTGATCATTCAATTGGGCTCAATGTCATGGCTAGTCGAACCCAACCCCAAATTCAAGCCAATTTGACCCAAATTGAACCAATGCACCAAAATTGACTTAGCCATACCCAAATGACCAAATTAATGACACCACAACCACCAAGTACACCTTAGTGACCAGCCTAAACACACCTAAACTAGCCAAGGTTTGCTATGGATTATTGTTTATCTAAATTAAGGGATTTCATCCTATTTTTGGGCATAAACCAAAATATCTTTGTCATCATGCCATAAAATTAAGAGTTAATCATCATTAAGCACCCCCCGGCCTCCTTGAGCCCAGAAGTGACTGAACCCTGGCCAACCACCACCTTAGCCATTGGAAACAGCCACCCCAAGGGAGCCCNCTAGCATGGGTCGAGTAATCCTGATTCTTTTGGTTGCTTCCACAAGTAAGCTTTCTATTTTTGAGGCAAAAAAGAAAATTAGATGATCCCCTTTATGGTAAATATCCCATCTAGCTCATGGATCTAGTTTTCTAAATTTGTTAAAACGAAGGGTAATACTTTTCTTAACCCTAACCTAGTTTAACCTTTTAGCCTAGTTTGAGTTACCAAACTCCAAAATTGTAGTTAATCTTTAGATTGAATTTGGAAAGTTAAAACATAATGTATGTTTTAGCTCAATAAAGTCATTATTTTCTTAGTGGATTATATTAAAACCAAGGGTCTTATGTGGATTGTGGTTTGAATCCCAACATAAAGGTCTTATGCCTATCTTAGATTGGTTTTGCAACATTAACTTTCTAAGTCCGATGCATACTTTATTCAGCTGATGAAGGACATATACCTATTTTTGTTTGAATTTCTATAACACAACTTTTTTATGTCTATTATATGTCACTTTGTCCATCAAATGATGGTCTTATATATGTCTTAGTTTTGTTTTATAACGTGTTTTTCCAATTCTATTGCATGTTCTATTCAATCAATGAATTTCTATGCTCGCTTTAGTTTGAATTATTATGATGTGACTTTTTCCAGTATGATATAAATCCTTTATCTAGCCAATGAAGGTCATTTACCTATCTTGGTTTGAGTTTTTAATGCACTTTTCCATGTTTGTCATATGTTTTGTTCACCTGATGAAAGAAGTTTACATGTACTAGTTTGACTTATGTATAATATGGATTTTTCAAGTATGTTGTAGTTTTGATCAGCCAATGAAGATCGTATGTCGATTTTGGTCCTATTCTGTATGACGGAACATTTTCAAGTCTATTGTATGTATCTTTCCTGGTTAATGAAGGGCTTCTTCTTGTTAATTCCATCTCACTAGGTGTGATTTGTCTGGGACTAGCATGGTTTTCTTAAACCATCTACATGTGGTGTCTCATTTGATTATCACAAATAGCCAACAAGCACAATGTGTATAACCAACACAATGCTTNGTAGCATGGGTCGAGTAATTCTGATTCTTTTGGTTGCTTCCACAAGTAAGCTTTCTATTTTTTAGGGAAAAAAGAAAATAAGATGATCCCCTTTATGGTAAATATCCCATCTAGCTCATGGATCTAGTTTTCTAAATTTGTTAAAACGAAGGGTAATACTTTTCTTAACCCTAACCTAGTTTAACCTTTTAGCCTAGTTTGAGTTACCAAACTCCAAAATTGTAGTTAATCTTTAGATTGAATTTGGAAAGTTAAAACACAATAAAGTCATTATTTTCTTAGTGGATTATATTAAAACCAATGGTCTTATGTGGATTGTGGTTTGAATCCCAACATAAAGGTCTTATGCTTATCTTAGATTGGTTTTGCAACATTAACTTTCTAAGTCCGATGCATACTTTATTCAACTGATGAAGGACATATACCTATTTTTGTTTGAATTTCTATAACACAACTTTTTTATGTCTATTATATGTCACTTTGTCCATCGAATGATGGTCTTATATATGTCTTAGTTTTGTTTTATAACATGTTTTTCCAATTCTATTGCATGTTCTATTCAATCAATAAATTTCTTATGCTCGCTTTAGTTTGAATTATTATGATGTGACTTTTTCCAGTATGATATAAATCCTTTATCTAGCCAATGAAGGTCATTTACCTATCTTGGTTTGAGTTTTTAATGCACGTTTCCATGTTTGTCATATGTTTTGTTCACCTCATGAAAGAAGTTTACATGTACTAGTTTGAATTATGTATAATATGGATTTTTCAAGTATGTTGTAGTTTTGATCAGCCAATGAAGATCGTATGCCAATTTTGGTCATATTCTGTATGATGGAACATTTTTCAAGTCTATTGTATGTATCTTTCCTGGTTAATGAAGGGATTCTTCTTATTAATTCCATCTCAATAAGTGTGATTTGTCTGGGACTAGCATGGTTTTCTTAAACCGTCTACATGTGGTGTCTCATTTGATTATCACAAATAGCCAACAAGCACAATGTGTATAACCAACACAATGCTTNGTAGCACTTAAAAATTTAAATTATTATATTATGTTGTGTGTATTATGTTTGAATCAACATCACCATGTTCAAATGCATATTATGTACTCTAGTGCTCTTGAGTAATCATGTGTGTTAACATGTTCAAATGTGCTTTTGTCATTCACTAAGAATTTCATGCATTTAAGACCTCACATTCAAAATTTTCAATTTATTTTTATGATATAACATGAATTTTCATTTTAAGGACATAGATTCATTTTGTGCATGTTGACCACACTTTTGGTTGAGGTCTAGTCTTTCCTCTTTAGTAGCCTAGGGTCTAGCCATAGAACATTCATGTTGGCTATTCCTAGAGGACTAGAAAAGGAACACTCGCCATTAGAAACTCTAAACCATTCTTTTCTCAACTTGAAATTCCACATATTGGTCATAACCTCTAGCACTTAGTAGGTGGGGTCAATATGGGGGAGCACAAGGTGAATCCCCAAAGGACTGTCTAACCTTAAAGTTGACCTTGGGTGTTGGTCTGGAGCTAGTTCACTTACTTGCACTCACTTGCACCCACTTACATTCACTTTCACTCACAACCTTAAACCCAAACTTTTTTGACTTTGATCCCTTGATCTTTGGGAGACTCAAGTATATAGTCCCCTAGACCTGCTAGCCCTAGGCTAGGGTTTAGCTAAGACCAGTACATAGAGGACCCAAATAAGGATTTCATTAGTCCATGGCTCATATAGAGGGGTTTACACCTCAATTTCACCAAAATATCCAACTTAGCTTTTTGCCCAACAAACCTACACAAATTACCTAAACACCCCCAATCCCTAATTTTGGCCAAAAATCTCAATTTCACCCAAAATACCCAAATTTGTTCAAAAAAGATTTTGAACCATTTCAAACTACCCAAATTGCTCAAAACCACCCAAAGTTTCCAAAATTACTTAAATACCCCAAATTTGCCAAAATTACAAAAATTCTCTTGGTGACCGAAACTTTCCCAAAACCTCCAAAACCATCTCAAATGTCCCTAAAACCAATTTGAACCCTTCCATTGAGCCCAATTTGGCCAATTTGACCATTTTGACCAAGGCCTAAAGGCCAAATTTCCATCAATTTGACCACAATCTTCCCCAATTTTAATTATAAACTCAAATTCATCATGATTAAACTTGATTCAAACTAAATCCAAGATAAATTGAACCACATTTGAGTCCAAATTCAACCCAAAAAAAATCCCCAATTTGTCCCAAGATCAAAATCCCACTAAATTGAACCCAAAATTTATCTAATTGCCCCAATTTTTCATCATAAACTCTTCAAAACACTTTCACATACCAAATTGAACCCTTAATTAGCCTTTCTCAAGCCTCCATTCCATTCAATTTCAATCCAAATTTTAAAACCCCAAATTTGCCCTAATTTGGCCACATGCCCAAATGTCAACTAATTGAATGCCCAAACCCCAAAATTTGCACCCAATTAATGTTGATAACTCTTCATGATATTCTCCTAGACCATTTTCAAACATCAATTTGGACTTAACCCAACTTTAGCTCAACATANGTCATTGTTCTTTATAGCATCTATAGTAAGGGTAAAGAATAATATTGCTCCTATTTGGCAAAACCCATTTTGCGTACTTCCACAACAAAAATCCTATACTTATTACTGACTCATGATAAGGAAAAAGATATTTTTCATATCAAGTGATTTTCTTTTACATAAACTCAAGTTATCTTTAGAAGTTTTATTGTTTTGTCAAAATATCAAAAATACCAAAAAGATTTGAATTTTACCTACTCTGAAAATATCTATAGTTTAAGTAATTGTCTTTTTAAAATAGAAAGTTTGTTGATTAATAGTGCATATTGTTAAATTCCCTGTGGGTTTGATATTCGGGGCTTAATCAACAAGTCATATATTACTTGATCATGATACGTATACTTGCATAGTATCCCAATATATATATAAATCAAAAGGTTAAATTCTTATTTTCTCCAGGATCAAGTTTGTTGTTTTGTTGCAAAGTATGGAAACATAAGTGAAAAATATCATCAAATACATTGTTATAATGTGCACATAAATAATAAGTCAGGATCAGTACAAAAATTTGGCATGGGCTAGTGAAGAATGGTTTAATATAAAGGAAGAATGACCTCTATTCTCTAAGACAACAAATAAGCATAATCCTAGGTGGATTTAAAAATATTTTTTATAAGCTTTTGGCTGAAATTTTGAAGCCAAAATGTGCATACTTAGAGTTTTATCAAAGGAATTTTTGGAAAGCAGTTAAGAGAGTTTAATAAGGAAAAAAATTATGGAGATAAGAGCCTTCTTTCATTCCATTTCTTTTCTTTTCCTCGCATTTTATAACCTAAGGGAAAGTTGTTTACCCACCTTCCAAAGTTTGTGAGAGTGAGCATTTGAAGATAATTATTTCTTCCCAATCTCTTCAAAGTTTTAGTAGGGCTTTTCTTATATGTTGAAGGTACTTTGGAAGAGGAGTAACCATTGACTTCCATATCATTTTCTTATGCAAAGAGGAGCTTAAGGAGATGGAAACCGACATCAAACCCATAGTGGTGAAATTCCTTCTTCATTTATTCGTCTTTAAAAGCCCTTAAACGGATTTTAGAGTTCTAAGCTAGGGTGATGTTAGAGGAACTCATAAATTAATAAGCATTCTTTATGGTCCCTTTGTTCCTTAAGTTTTCCAAATCCATCTCCTTCATTCCCATTTCAAATAAGGTTATAGATTCAGGGAATTGCTGTCTTGATGCTAAGAACCTTACACATGCTTGGTTGCTCCACCATTTTGTTGGTATATGTGAAGCTTTTATATATTTCAGAAATGAAAGCCTTGATTTTCATTCCTCAAATCAAGGGATTTTTCGTTAGAAAACTCTTCATAGTCACGATTTAACCAAGCAAGTGATGGTGGGTATGTCACAATTATATATGGTGATATGTTTGACATACCAAACCAAACAAAGATGGGCATGTCACCATTCTATATGGTGATATTTGGTACGCCTCACCACCATCCAATTCATGGGAGATTGACTAAGTTAGGTAGATTCTTCCATCAAATAAGTCTAGAGTTGAATATTTCAAAATATAAAAATATACATACATATATGTCTATTCATATATATTTTTTAGCACTTAAAAATTTAAATTATTATATTATGTTATGTGTATTATGTTTGAATCAACATCACCATGTTCAAATGCATATTATGTACTCTAGTGTTCTTGAGTAATCATGTGTGTTAACATGTTCAAATGTGCTTTTGTCATTCACTAAGAATTTCATGCATTTAAGACCTCACATTCAAAATTTTCAATTTATTTGTATGATATAACATGAATTTTCATTTTAAGGACATAGATTCATTTTGTGCATGTTGTCCACACTTTTGGTTGAGGTCTAGTCTTTCCTCTTTAGTAGCCTAGGGTCTAGCCATAGAACATTCATGTTGACTATTCCTAGAGGACTAGAAAAGGAACACTCACCATTAGAAACTCTAAACCATTCTTTGCTCAACTTGAAATTCCACATATTGGTCCTAACCTCTAGCACTTAGTAGGTGGGGTCAACATGGGGGAGCACAAGGTGAATCCCCAAAGGACTGTCTAACCTTAAAGTTGACCTTGGGTGTTGGTCTGGAGCTAGTTCACTTACTTGCGCTCACTTGCACTCACTTACATTCACTTTCACTCACAACCTTAAACCCAAACTTTTTTGACTTTGATCCCTTGATCTTTGGGAGACTCATGTATATAGTCCCCTAGACTCGGTAGCCCTAGGCTAGGGTTTAGCTAAGACCAGTACATAAAGGACCCAAATAAGGATTTCATTAGTCCATGGCTCATATAGAGGGGTTTACACATCAATTTCACCAAAATATCCAACTTAGCTTTTTGCCCAACAAACCTACACAAATTACCTAAACACCCCCAATCCCTAATTTTGGCCAAAAATCTCAATTTCACCCAAAATACCCAAATTTGTTCAAAAAAGATTTTGAACCATTTCAAACTACCCAAATTGCTCAAAACCACCCAAATTTTCCAAAATTACTTAAATACCCCAAATTTGCCAAAATTACAAAAATTCTCTTAGTGACCGAAACTTTCCCAAAACCTCCAAATCCATCTCAAATGTCCCTAAAACCAATTTGAACCCTTCCATTGAGCCCAATTTGGCCAATTTAACCATTTTGACCAAGGCCTAAAGGCCAAATTTCCATCAATTTAACCATAATCTTCCCCAATTTTAATTCTAAACTCAAATTCATCATGATTAAACTTGATTCAAACTAAATCCAAGATCAATTGAACCACATTTGAGTCCAAATTCAACCCAAAAAAAAAATCCCCAATTTGTCCCAAGATCAAAATCCCACTAAATTGAACCCAAAATCTATCTAATTGCCCCAATTTTTCATCATAAACTCTTCAAAACACTTCCACATACCAAATTGAACCCTTAATTAGCCTTGCTCAAGCCTCCATTCCACTCAATTTCAATCCAAATTTTAAAACCCCAAATTTGCCTTAATTTGGCCACATGCCCAAATGTCACCTAATTGAATGCCCGAACCCCGAAATTGACACCCAATTAATGTTGAGAACTCTTCATGATATTCTCCTAGACCATTTTCAAACATCAATTTGGACTTAACCCAACTTTAGCTCAACATAAACCCAAGTCTAACCCAACACCCTCAAAATTGACCAAATGTCAAAATTCCTCAAATTGAACCTTCAAATCAATTCAAAATCACTCCAAATCTTTTCTAAACTCGTTGTGATAATCATCCAAACCAAATTGATCATTCAATTGGGCTCAATGTCATGGCTAGTCGAACCCAACCCCAAATTCAAGCCAATTTGACCCNTGTCTAACCCAACACCCTCAAAATTGACCAAATGCCAAAATTCCTCAAATTGAACCTTTAAATCAATTCAAAATCACTCCAAATCTTTTCTAAACTCCTTGTGATAATCATCCAAACAAAATTGATCATTCAATTGGGCTCAATGTCATGGCTAGTCGAACCCAACCCCAAATTCAAGCCAATTTGACCCAAATTGAACCAATGCACCAAAATTGACTTAGCCATACCCAAATGACCAAATTAATGACACCACAACCATCAAGTACACCTTAGTGACCAGCCTAAACCCACCTAAACTAGCCAAGGTTTGCTATGTATTATTGTTTATCTAAATTAAGGGATTTCATCCTATTTTTGGGCATAAACCAAAATACCTTTGCCATAATGCCATAAAATTAAGAGTTAATCATCATTAAGCACCCCCCGGCCTCCCTGAGCCCAGAAGTGACTGAACCCTGGCCAACCACCACCTTAGCCATTGGAAACAGCCACCCCAAGGGAGCCCCAAATGACCAAAACTCAAAATTTAACCCCTTTAAGTTGGCTAGGTCCCATTGGCCACTTGAGCTTTTCTTCTCTCAGCATCAGCAAGCTTTTGCACCCATCAAACCCCCTTAAGCTCCATCAGGCAGCCATGGATTTAAATTGACCCCTCCATGGCCAAAGAGAGGTGTGCCAAAATCCTTAGAGAAACTCTACCAAAATCTCATTAGAGGCTCTCTAAACCATCATAAGTGCAATCCCCCTGCTCTCAACCACTCACAACCACAAGTTAGGGCCAATTTCATCACTGAAATTTGCCCTAAAACCAGGACAGATCTCTCACANACGCCAAAGAGAGGTGTGCCAAAATCCTTAGAGAAACTCTACCAAAATCTCATTAGAGCCTCTTTAAATCATCCTAAGTGCAATCCCCCTGCTCTCAGCCACTCACAACCACAAGTTAGGGCCAATTTCATCACTGAAATTTGCCCTAAAACCAGGACAGATCTCTCACACTTCCACATTCCACCAAACATTAATTAATTGTGCACACATCATCCCCATAGTGAGAGGAGTTGATTCCTCATAGAAGCCCCACCACAGAGAGCCCCTAACATAGACTTTGATCAACACCTGGAATCGAGCTTGGTCAAAAACATAGCTAGATAATTCACTAGGGTCTGAAACTTCATCTAGAGATTTGTTGGACCTAATCAAAGCTACCACAACCATCTGAATGAGGCCTCTCCTCTCATACAAAGATATTGAGCTCTAACCCTAATTTGAGCTTATTTTAATTCTCCATATGTAATGGCTCGATTTATTGCTTGATCAACCGTATAAATATGTTTGTCTTGAATAGATGAAGGTTTAAAAACAAACCCCATGCACTTTGGTTGAGTCTAGATGAAGATCTTAAGGTTTTAGTGTAAACGGCTTACGGGTTAGGTCATTCGGGGACGATGAACGGATATCGTTTGATAACGCGTTTATTCCATGAACAGCTGAGATCACGAACAGATGGAGCGAAAAGGTGGGTCGTGTGGCAGCTTAGGTGGATGTTGACGTTGAATGGAGGAATGTCGNCCATCCCCATAGTGAGAGGAGTTGATTCCTCATAGAAGCCCCACCACATAGAGCCCCTAGCATAGACTTTGATCAACACCTGGAATCGAGCTTGGTCAAAAACATAGCTAGACAATTCACTAGGGACTGAGACTTCATCTAGAGATTTGTTGGACCCAATCAAAGCTACCGAAACCATCTGAATGAGGCCTCCCCTCTCAGACAAAGATATTGAGCTCTAACCCTAATTTGAGCTTATTTTAATTCTCCAGATGTAATGGCTCGATTTATTGCTTGATCAACCGTATAGATATGTTTGTCTTGAGTAGATGAAGGTTTAGAAACAAACCCCATGCACTTTGGTTGAGTCTTGATGAAGATCTTAAGGTTTTAGTGTAAACGGCTTACGGGTTAGGTCATTCGGGGACGATGAACGGATATCGTTTGATAACGCGTTAATTTCATGAACGGTTGAGATTGCGAACAGATGGAGCGAAAAGGTGGGTCGTGTGGCAGCTTAGGTGGATGTTGACGTTGAATGGAGGAATGTCGCGTGTGAGCTGGGAGCCGTCGTAGGATGAGGTGGCGCCACGTGTTTAAGTAGAAAAATATGTATTTTCTGAATTTATTTTAAAGTCTGAACTTCAAAAATTCATATCTTTCACTAAAAAATCATAAAAATTAAAGAAAAATTCCCACTTGCTCAGTGAATAAAGGAAAAAAATGTGGACTAAAAATAAAAATTATTTGCCAAGTGTATGATTTTTAATTAATTAAATACTCTCTGAGCTATTNAATTTTCTGAATTTATTTTAATGTCTGAACTTCAAAAATTCATATATTTCTCTAAAAAATCATAAAAATTAAAGAAAAATACCCACTTGCTCAGTGAATAGAGGAAAAAAATGTGAACTAAAAATAAAAATTATTTGCCAAGTGTATGATTTTTAATTAATTAAATACTCTCTGAGCTATTTTAATTCATTATTATTAAATACTAATCAACATGGCTTGAAATTTTTATGGTTGATTCCTCATGACAGAGGGCATCTTCTCTGATTTTTACAAAAATTAGAAAGTACCTCTGTGCTTATAACCTTAATTTTCAAGCCTAAGTAGCTATTTTAGTTTTATTTAATCATATAAATTAAAATATTCCTCANTTTTAATTCAATATTTATTAAATACTAATCACCTTGGCTTGAAATTTTTATGGTTGATTCCTCATGACAGAGGGCATCTTCTCTGATTTTTACAAAAATTAGAAAGTACCTCTGTGCTTATAACCTTAATTTTCAAGCCTAAGTAGCTATTTTAGTTTTATTTAATCATATAAATTAAAATATTCCTCAAAAATATATGGGATTAATTTTGTTAGGCTTCCTATGGTCAGAGGAGCTTATGAAAAATATTGTGATGATTTGAATAATTTTATATATTTCTGTTATTAATTAAATATTTCTACATTGTACTAATTTATTTAAATTAAAGATAAATAAAAAATTGACAAAATCAAATCCACATTGTTCATAAAAATCATTTCAACTCACTGTAAAATTTCAAATTTATTTAAGTTAATTTGGCCATTANGAAAATTATGGGATCAATTTTATTAGGCTTCCTATGGTCAGAGGAGCTTATGGAAAAATATTGTGATGATTTGAATAATTTTATATATTTCTGTTATTAATTAAATATTTCTACATTGTACTAATTTATTTAAATTAAAGATAAATAAAAAATTGACAAAATCAATTCCACATTGTTCATAAAAATCATTTCAACTCACTGTAAAATTTCAAATTTATTTAAGTTAATTTGGCCATTAAAGTGGATTTTATAAGTAAAAATAGTATTTTTTGCACAAAGTAAATTATATTAAATTAAATAAGCCTAAAAATTATGAAAAATAGTTTTCTAAGTTCCTTGTGATGAGGGACTTTTAATTAAAATAAAAGCTATTTTTGAAAATATTTTATTTTTAAAGTATATTTTGCATTAAAAAATAATTAAAATAATCAAAATTTTTCAAAAACACAAAAAATATTTCAAAATGTGTGCAATTGTTTTTTGATTATTTGGGACTTCTTAAAATATTTTTCCTAATTTTTCTAAATTAAAAATAAATTTCTACAAGCCTAAAATGTATTTTCCTTATTTTCTCACTAAAATAATTATAATAAATTAAATATAAATCAAAAAAATATAAAATTTGTTTCTCTGAGTTTCTTGGACTTATGAGGGTTTACTTAAAAATAAAAGTAATTTTTCAAGATTAACACATATTTTTGTATTTAAATAATCATTAAAAATGACATTTAAATAATTAAAATAATTACAATAATATTGAAAAAATCATGAAATTTTGTCTAAGTATTTTTCTAACCTAGGAAAACCTCTAATAATTTTCCCATTAATTAAAACTTTATTTTGAATAATTAAATAAATTAACTTTGAAAAATCTTATTTTTGGGTTAAAATAATTATTTAAATTAATTCAAATTTTCAAAAATCTCGCTTCCCTCTCTGATATTTTAATTAATCCATGGATAGGATACTCAAAGATTTTCAAGGCCATTTGAATTTTGCTTGAAGAACTATAAGATGGAGAACCAGAAGGCTAAGATAGTAATTTTAGGCTTTGTTGCATTAATCAAAATTTAGGATTAACCATTAGGGATGGGAAATTTTGATCCTTAATAAATATGTCAGATGATTGAAACATAATGGGATCAAATGGTAGAAATTCACTTACCACATTTTCACAATAGCAAAAAAATCATAATTTTCTTATTGATCATGACTTGGAAGTTAATTAAGATCAAATGATTCTTAAGTGATGGGCTTGAGCAAGGAAGATGATAATTTACTTANAAAGGGTAAGATAGTAATTTTAGGCTTTGTTGCATTAATCAAAATTTAGGATTAACCATTGGGGATGGGAAATTTTGATCCTTAATCAATATGTCAGATGATTGAAACATAATGGGATCAAATGGCAGAAATTCACTTACCACATTTTCACAATAGCAAAAAAATCATAATTTTCTTATTGATCACGACTTGGAAGTTAATTAAGATCAAATGATTCTTAAGTGATGGGCTTGAGCAAGGAAGATGATAATTTACTTANAAACTCATTAAGTTGAGTTTAATAAATTCATTTGGACTAAGTGAATTCGAAAGATAATAGTGGTGCCGGAATGAGGGAACCGTAGGATCCTAACCGGTGTTGCTCTAATCAACTTTATATCCCCCATAATATCTAAATAACTGTAATCTTAGGACATTTGATTTGACATCAAGACTTGACACATTAGAAAACTTAAACTCGTAACGATGAAGAGCTTGGAGCTAGCATTGTGGGCAGCTGATATGTCTAAAATATATAATTTTTTTATACACATTTTTATACATATTTTTGAGATCTTACACTATAATGAAAGGTATTTTTGTGTTTTTCTTGTAGGTACAATCAAATGGAGGGAAAATGCTAAAAGGAGTGAAAAAGGGTTAAATTTGGAGAAAAAATAAAGAAATGTGCAAAATGAACTTGGACGCCTAAGCACCTAGATCCGCGCCTAAGCGCTAGAGGCTTTGCGCCTAAGCGCCAGGTACCCCGCGCTTAAGCGCCAAAGTTAGTTATTTGANGTAAGCATTCCAAGCCCATTTAATATGAGCACCAAATCTTTAATGACTTGAGCTTGTCTTAGAGGCATTCATCCATATAATCTTCAAAGTAAGGTATCAAATTGATTAAGTATCTTATCCTTGGGATAATTAAATTGTCAAGCTTCACTGGGCAACGAGATAGTCACACTCTAAACCTGAATGATTAATGGAACAATATGATGAAATTCTAAATGAACTTAAAATAATTCAAGAGATCCTTGAAGTAGTTCAGGTTCATTCCCCGAACACTTTGTAATCTTTTGGATATTTTGAAGGGCAAATTGAACTTGCCATATTTTGTTCTAAAATCACTCACNTTAAGCATTCCAAGCCCATTTAATATGAGCACCAAATATTTAATGACTTGAGCTTGTCTTAGGGGCATTCATCCATATAATCTTCAAAGTAAAGTATCAAATTGATTAAGTATCTTATCCTTGGGATAATTAAATTGTCAAGCTTCAATGGGCAATGGGATAGTCACACTCTAAACCTGAATGATTAATGGAACAATATGATGAAGTTCTAAATGAACTTGAAATAATTCAAGAGATCCTTGAAGTAGTTCAGGGCATTCCCCAAACACTTTGTAATCTTTTGGATATTTTGAAGGGCAAATTGAACTTGCCATATTTTGTTCTAAAATTACTCACTAAGATCTTCGTAGGATCAATAAAATTATAACTTGGGGTTTGGTAGCTATACCTTCATCTACTTCTGTAATTTAAATTCTTTGCAAGATTATATATATACGTTGTCAAAGCTAACCTTTCAGGTGGAGGAATGAGAAGAATCAACAAGTACGCTTTTAAATTATTACATTTACCTTTTCGTACTTCTTGTCTTGAACTTGCATGTTAAACAACGATGTAACCATGCATGCCAAAACCAAATTTGTTAGGATAGCCACACAACCAAAACCAAAAATTAAAAAAAAANTTATATACGTTGTCAAAGCTAACCTTTCAGGTGGAGGAATGAGAAAAATCAACAAGTACGCTTTTAAATTATTGCATTTACCTTTTTGTACTTCTTGTCTTGAACTTGCATGTTAAACAATGATGTAACCATGCATGCCAAAACCAAATTTGTTAGGATAGCCACACAACCAAAACCAAAAATTAAAAAAAAATTAAAGAAGATAAAATTTACCGCCACAACATTCAAAATATAAGACAACTCAAAATTTAATCACAAACATCACAAAAACAAAAATTGTAGCTAAATTAGAACATCTCTATCAGATGATCAGGAATTCCTCGGAGGAGGTAACCTACGGTTGCTAAGGAGATTTCTCACTGTCTAAATGAATGTGTCGAACTCATTAAGTTGAGTTTAATAAATTCATTTGGACTAAGTGAATTTGAAAGATAATAGTGGTGCTGGAACGAGGGAACCGTAGGATCCTAACCGGTGTTGCTCTAATCAACTTTAATATCCCCCATAATATCTAAATAACTGTAATCTTAGGACATTTGATTTGACATCAAGACTTGACACATTAGAAAACTTAAACTCGTAACGATGAAGAGCTTGGAGCTAGCATTGTGGGCAGTTGATACGTCTAAAATATATAATATTTTTATACACATTTTTATACATATTTTTTAGATCTTACACTATAATGAAAGGTATTTTTGTGTTTTTCTTTTAGGAACAATCAAATGGAGGGAAAATGCTAAAAGGAGTGAAAAAGGGTTAAATTTGGAGCAAAAATGAAGAAATGTGCAAAATGAACTAGGACGCCTAAGCACCTAGATCCTCGCCTAAGCGCTAGAGGCTTTGCGCCTAAGCGCCAGGTACCCCGCGCTTAAGCGCCAAAGTTAGTTATTTGAAGAAATATTAATTGGAGCGGAATTTTGAAGAGGTGTTTGAAGCAACCTTAGATAAAAATGTGGGAAATAGCCCATAGACACGAAAATTCATTCAATTGGCTTATGAGAAGACAACTTCTAGAAGATTCATTGAATGAAGACACCTTTTTGAAGAGACACCAAGGCACTCATTGGATTTTTATAAGAAATGACTTAGATTATCCAGGAGAGGAGGTCAGCAACCACCCATCAAAAGTTCACACCGCCGTCGCCGCCCATAGTCATCGTCGCGCCACCTTTATTTTATTTTATTTTATTTTGAGTATTAGTTTGTATTGTGAGAGAAGGAAGAGAATTTAAAGGAACTTCAAGATATTTGGTGCAGATAATTTGAGATAAGTGTTTATCTTTGTGACAACATATGATTTTTAATTTAGATTTCTTGTTTGTGTGCATGATTTCTACTTTTAAACTCTTGTGTGGTTATATTTTCTCTATGAATTCTGAGTAGTTTTTTATCTTTTTTTTTAAATGATGAGTGATTAAATGTTTAAAGGAAGTTGTGTGAAGTATTAGACTTCAATGTTGGAAGAAGTTGTGATGATTCAAGACCTTGCACGTCAGTTACTTCTTGATTTGGCCAATTAAGATGTTTATACCTGTTGTAAGAACATGTAAAATTTGAGATGGTTTTGTCTGTCTCAAATTGTTGGAATCACATATGATTTCTTGAATGAGAATGCAGTTCATGGGGTTGAGTGTAAATAAATAGGGAATTATATTTAAAGGTTGTAGAATTAGAGGACTTTAGAGTGACAAGCTAAAGCCCCCATTTTGATTTATAGTTTTAGGTATTGATACGAGATGTTAGCCCCCAAGTGGAGGGAGAAGNGATGTGAGATGGTTTTGTCTCAGTCTCAAATTATTGGAATCACATATTGATTTCTTGAATGAGAATGCAGTTCATGGGGTTGAGTGTAAATAAATAGGGAAATATATTTAAAGGGTGTAGAATTAGAGGACTTTAGAGTGACAGGCTAAAGCCCCCATTTTGATTTATAGTTTTAGGTATTGATACGAGATGTTAGCCCCCAAGTGGAGGGAGAAGAGATAACTCTAGAGTGAGAGCTAATATCTTTCCCGCCTAGCCATTCTTCAAGACTATTAAAATTATAGATTACCCAATGATCTTGATAACATCTCTAGTAAGGGTAAAGAATATTATTGCTCCTACATACTTCCACAATAGAATTTCTATATTTATCACTGATTCAAGATAAGGAAAAATATATATTATTAATATTGACGTCATCTTGCAAGTATTTTAGTTAAGTTAATTAGTTACTTACTTTATTCTCAATTATTAAAAATTATAAAANCTATTGCTCCTACATACTTCCACAACAGAATTTCTATATTTATCACTGATTCAAGATAAGGAAAAATATATTTTATTAATATTGTCGTCATCTTGCAAGTATTTTAGTTAAGTTAATTAGTTACTTACTTTATTCTCAATTATTAAAAATTATAAAAAGAATCGAACATTTATTCTTATTTTAGCATCTTAAGTTTAAGTAAGAATATATTGCTATGTAAATTTTGTTATCTAAAATTAGTCCTCCCTGTGGGATCGATATTCTGGACTTAATCAGAAAGTTGTATATTACTTGATAACAATACATATACTTGCATAGTATCCCATATTAAAATATTATAATTGCATTTTTATTTGCTTCATAGTGAAAGATTTACCTAGCTTTTGCTTTGGATCAAGTTTTTTTGACTTTATTGCAAATTAAGAATATCTATTAAGAAAATTAATCGCATACATCGCATTTTACATCTATCTATATAGAAAATCAAGATCACTAGTCTCATGTAGCTTCCTTAGCTCCAAGTGTCCACCACTTTTCTCCATGTCTCCTTCATTTAGCTTTACTTCTAATACTTGTTGTACCTACAAGAAAAATAGAAAAATACATTTATTTAAAATGCAATTTCATCAATAAAAATGTAAAAAAATAGTAGGGAAAAAAGTATTCTTTTCCACACATCACCTCTCAAATGGATACATCCAACGATATTGTACTGGAGCTCCAATTAATATCTGGTGGGGTAAAACAGGCAGATGTTCCATCGAATCAAGGAAATTAGGCATAAATATTCTCTTAAGCTTGCAAAGTGTTACAGGAATGTTTGCTACCAACTGAAATACATCGTTAAGTAATGAGCTGCATAAAGTTTCTTAAATAACACTTTCATTTTAATCAATGAATAAAA
>JXCR01076237.1:57107-69410 GCA_002079205.1 Phalaenopsis hybrid cultivar
ACAGAAAAAACTAC
Organism: Phalaenopsis hybrid cultivar; assembly: GCA_002079205.1. Classification (NCBI taxonomy): domain Eukaryota; kingdom Viridiplantae; phylum Streptophyta; class Magnoliopsida; order Asparagales; family Orchidaceae; genus Phalaenopsis; species Phalaenopsis hybrid cultivar. Next base: position 57,122 of record JXCR01076237.1, read on the forward strand.
TCAGATCTCATGGGGAAAACACAACAAATCTCAGAATTCATATATAAAATTAAAGTCTTACAAACTACAATAAGTAAATAACTTATCTCTAAATTCTCCTCAAGAACACTCCTCAAAATTCATCTGAATCTCTTCTTTTCTTTACAGCACACAGAATTCTTCTTCGAAGCAGCAAGGAGAAAGAAATCTCTCACTTTCCCTCCACTCATAAAATCTCTCAGAGAATTCCTCACAATTTTTACACACTATTGAAACCTTTTTAACCTCTAGGAACTCTCTCTATCACTTCTTTTTTCTCAATTTTCGGCCAAAACATTCTTTTAAAATTGTGGATGAGCTTTCCCAAGAGTTGCCTAAGAATCCCTTCAAAATTTGGCCTTATCCAAAGCCTGATTGGACATAACCGCCGAACTAGCCGTCGGCGGCCTCGAGGGCACCGTCGGCGTACCTTCTTAATGAATTAATTTTGGAGTCTCGGGAAAATCTTGCCATCGGCGTGATCAATGGTGTCGTTGGTGCCCTAGTTCAATTTTGCACATTTTGGTCCTTTTAGCTCCAAATTTGCTCCTTTTTGCATATTTTTTCTCCAATGACCCTAATTCATCATTCCTGTAATAAAACATAAAAAATGTCTTTTTTTAAAATGCAATATCATCAATAACAGTATAAAATAGGTATGAAAATCTCAACATATTTTCCTCTGGTCAATCATCAAATTTAAATTCATTTTANCATAAAAAATGTCTTTTTTTAAAGTGCAATATCATCAACAACAGTATAAAATAGGTATGAAAATCTCAACATATTTTCCTCTGGTCAATCATCAAATTTAAATTCATTTTAAGATTGAACTTAAAAGAAATTTAGTTAAACCTGATGTCAATTTAATTTTAAAATTTAGGCCTGATGTTGGTTAAACCTAAGGAGATTTTATTAAGTCTAATATAGGTTAGATTAAAAGTTTAGGTTCAATTTGGGTAAAACCTAAAGGAGATTTGGCTAAGTCTAATATGAGTTAGACTTAAGGTTTAGGTTCAATGTAAGTAGANGAAATTTAGGCCTGATGTTGGTTAAATCTAAGGAGATTTGATTAAGTCTAATATAGGTTAGATTTAAAGTTTAGGTTCAATTTAGGTAAAACCTAAAGGAGATTTGGCTAAGTCTAATATGAGTTAGACTTAAGGTTTAGGTTCAATGTAAGTAGAACCTAAAAGAGATTTGGTTAAGTCTCATTTGAGTTAGACTTAAGGTTTAGGTTCAATGTAAGTAGAACCTAAAGGAGCTTTGATTTAGAGCTAATTATATTCAATTTAGGTAGAACCTAAATTTTATAGTCATTTAGGTTCAATCTGAATAGAACCTTAAGTATAAGGTCACTTAGGTTCAAATTAAGTAGAACCTAAAGTTCAATGTTACTTAAGTTCCATTTTGGTAGAACCTAAGGTATGGAATAGTTTAGGCTCAATTAAGGTAGAACCTAGAGTTTAAGATCATTTAGGTTCAACTTAGGTAGAACTTGAATTATAGAGTTACTTAAGTTCAATTTAGGTAGAACCTAAAGTTTAAAATGATTTAGGTTCAATTTGGGTTGAACCTAAGGTTTAGGTTGACTTAGGTTCAATTTGGGTTGATCCTAAGAATTAGGTTGACTTAGGTTTAATTTTGGTTGAACCTAAGATTTATGTTGACTTAGGTTCAATTTGAATTGAGCCTAAGATTTAGGTTGACTTAATTAATGTTTAAGATGTATTGAGTCTAACTTGGGTAAGGCTTAATGGATAATTAAGTCTAATTTATGATAGACTTAATTAAGGTTTAAGATAGNCTTAATGTTGTTTAGTTGTGTTATTTTAGTTTTGTTGTTTTGAGATTCACTTTTTTCATCTTCAGAATGTCTCCCTTGCAAATTAAAATTAGCACATCCTAATAACATGCAAAGTAAATCTAAAAACATGGCTTGCCTTATGTCTTCAACGAACCTGCAAAACAAAATTAACATGAAATTATGTTTTGATTTGCTGATTTAATAGGTTGAATAATTTTTTAGATAACTAGGTCAAGATGTCTATGGCTCTGTTGTCTTGGGGTCATCGGGATATTTAAACTTACATAGTCCAAAAGTTAATTAAACCAAGATCGAAAGATTCTTGTCAGAAACCATAGATTATGTCATCCAAGAGATCTTCGTAGATCTGAGCATAGGGTTTCAAGTTGCGTTAGGTGAACTTTGTTCATCAGAATTCAAATTAAGTCTTAGTGTCTTTTTTAGATTTTAGGGGTTGAAAAATTTTAGGTTGTTTATGATTTATTAGCCAATTAAATTTTATCATTTTTATCATTTATTTTTATTTGGGATGACCCGATCAGAATCCCATGGTTCTGTCATCCTGGATCATTAAGTTTGCGATTTGGTTAATCACAAGTGACTGGAATATACTTTGTTAGCAACCATTGGTTACCTCCTCCAAAATATCCTCTCAAACCTAGTTGCATTTTTGGGTTCAAGTTTAAGCTTTAATGTCTTTTAGAGTGGATTTTATGTTATTTGTATTTAATCAATAATTTTATTTTTTGTTTATGTTGGTAAATTTGTAAGTCAAATTTAGATGTAAATTTGAATCATTGACTGCAACTTTATATATGCTTAAAAATATAAGATAAATAGGGACGTAATAAATATTCAATAATGGTAAAGTCACACTTATCAACGCAAGTATACGTATCACTCAAATAATATAGGGCTCTAATAGGAGTCCTAGATATCGATCCCACATGGAGTAATATTAGAACTACGAACTAAGATTTTAGAAAAAAATAATACTTTATTCACAATAATGAAGTTCAATTTACTTATCTGTCACTAATAGGCAATTGCAATAAATATGTAATTTTAATAACNTAATTTTATTTTTTGTTTATGTTGGTAAATTTGTAAGTCAAATTTAGATGTAAATTTGAATCATTGACTGCAACTTTATATATGCTTAAAAATATAAGATAAATAGGGACGTAATAAATATTCAATAATGGTAAAGTCACACTTATCAACGCAAGTATACGTATCACTCAAATAATATAGGGCTCTAATAGGAGTCCTAGATATCGATCCCACATGGAGTAATATTAGAACTACGAACTAAGATTTTAGAAAAAAATAATACTTTATTCACAATAATGAAGTTCAATTTACTTATCTGTCACTAATAGGCAATTGCAATAAATATGTAATTTTAATAACTATTAAATAACGAATGATACTAATGAAGGTTTAAATGTGTTATTCAATATATAAGAAAACATCATTCTCCTTGTCAAAAAATTATAGTGAATGGATAAAGTGAATTAGTTCAAATTATATTGTGCCAAATAGGAGCATACATATTCTTTACCCTTTGGTCCAGGCATAAAAAACATTGACTAATCTTATGCTTGTTTACTGAATCTACGGCTAGGCTTGGAGGATACCGGCTCTCACTTCGGAGTTCCCATGTTCCCCTTGCCTGAGGGCTAACATATACACTTTACCACCCAAACGATAGGACCTAATTGGGGATTTTAGTAAGTCACTCTAAAATCNTTTAAGCCAAATGTAATTAAGGCTTAAGGGTAATTATGTTTAATTAGGGTTATACTTAATTAAGGTTTAAAGGCCACTTAAGCCTAATGTAAGTAAGGCTTAAGGATTAATGAAATTTAATTAGAATTAGACTTAATTAAAGTTTAAAGGTCACTTAAGCCTAATGTAAGTAAGGCTTAAGGATTAATTAAGTCTAATTAGGGTTAGACGTAATTAAGATTTAAGGTTACTTAAGCGCAATGTAAGGTTTAAGGGTTAATGAAGTCTAATTAAGGTTATACTTAATTAAGGTTTAAAGGTCGTTTAAGCCTAATGCCAGTAAGACTTAAGGATTAATTAGTCTAATTAGGGTTATAGTTAATTAAGGTTTAAGATTACTTAATCCTAATCTAAGTAAGGCTTAAGGGTTAATTAAGTCTAATTAGGGTTAGACTTAATCAAGGTTTAAAAGTCGCTTAAGCTTAATGTAAGTAAGGCTTAAGAATTAACTAAATCTAATTAGGGTTATACTTAATTAAGGTTTAAGGCTACTTAAGCCTTATGTAAGTAAGGCTTAAACTTAATTAAGGTTTACATGTCACTTAAGCCTAATTTAAGTAAGGCTTAAGGATTAATTAAGTCTAAATGGGGTTAGACTTAATTAAGGTTTATGGTTACTTAAGCCTAATGTAAGTAAGGTTTAAGGGTTAATTGTGTCTAATTAACATTAGATTTAATTAAGATTTTAGGTTACTTAAGCCTAATGAAAGTAAGGTTTAAGGGTTAATTAAGTCTAATTAGGGTAAGGCTTAATTAAGGTTTAAGTACTTAAACCTAACCTTGGTTGGATTTAAGGTTTTAAATTTGTTTTAGGTTCAAATTGAATTGAACCTATAAATTTTAGTTTAGACTGGGTTCCTTTGGGTTTGACGAAGGTTCATTTAGGTTGAACCCAAAGGTTTTGGTTTAATTTGGGTTTATTTGGGTTGAACCCAAGGGTTTTGGTTTGAACCCAATGGCTTTGGTTTCGTCTTGGGTTCATTTGGGTTGAACCCAATGGCTTAGGGTTTTGTCTTGGGCTCATTTGGTTTGAACCCAAAGATTTAAGGTTTTTATCTTGGGTTCATTTGAGTTGAACCCAACGATTTTAGTTTGATTAAGCCCAACTTTTTTAAAACTTAGGTTTATTTTAGGTTTAAGATGAATTAAACCTAAATATTAGGATTAGACTCATCCTAACAATCATTTTAAGGCAAATGATCAAACCTATGGAAATTTTAGGGCCAAATTGTAAATTTTAAAATTTATGATTTGTCAAAGGCTAGAAATTGACATTTAAGAGCTAAATTTCATTACCCTAAATCTTCTAACCAATTTCCAATTTAATTTATAATTTTTTGATTTTTTATAATTATTTTTGAAAATAATTATAAACTTAGGTGAAAATTGGTGGATTTGACTTTGTGGAATTTTCTAGCCTTGAAAAAATTAGGAAATGTCCCCAAGAAAGAAAGAATTAATTCCTGAAAATTTTGTCATTTTTTGAATTTATAATTATATTTAATAATTAAATTACTATGGAGAGTAATTAATTAATTAAAAATTAAATATAATCCATTAATTCTAATNGATGAAATAATTAATTCCTGAAAATTTTGTCATTTTTTGAATTTATAATGATATTTAATAATTAAATTACTATGGAGAGTAATTAATTAATTAAAAATTAAATATAATCCATTAATTCTAATTTCATTTTTATAATTTTCTCCTTGTTCTCTTGAATCCAAAGGTATTTTTGGTTCATTTTTATGATTATTTTATGTCAAGTTATGATTTTTTAAATATTTTATGACTTTTTTAAATTTAATTAAATAGAAAAATAGATTTTTTTTCTATTTATCCTACATGCACCAGCTCATACCATGAACATGTCGAAGAGTGGCGTGGCAGCAACCTATTGGAGGAGCTTTCCATGCAAGCAGCCACATGGTCCACAGTTTCATCCGCTTCATATGGAAAAATCTGCGACGCAACTAGATCAGAGCCATCCATTTCCAAAATGTGGAAATGGACGACATCAGTACATCGTCCCCATAAGATGATGGATCAAGAATCGTTCATGATCTAGGGCTAATTTTTCTTTCAATTTTGCACCAAATTTATAATTTTTGTTCTTAAAGCTTCATCAAGACTAAGAGAACAAATATATACTGTGGATCAAGAGTGATATGAACCTTTTCTGCATAAAGGTCTAAACCCAAGAAGGGAATTAGGGTTAGAGGTCCATACCTTGGTCCAAGAGATGTAGCCTCGATTAGAAACTTTGTAAAGCTTTTCCTTGACTTCAGAAAGCTCTCCTTGTGTCCAATTTGATTTGAAATCAAGTTTGGGTATGTCCTTGATGGAATCGTGACTCAGTTCACCTTGGGATAGGTTAGAGCTTGCCGATTGGCTCAATTTTGATTGGTGAAGGGTCGTAAGGGTATGGTGAAGCTTTTGAAGTGCTTAGAATGAGGTTTCACTGAGGTTTTTGTAAACCTAAAAAATCACCCTAGTTTTCAAGTTTGAAATTGGGATTATTCTGTGGATTTCAAGAGCTAAAACTTTAGGGGTTTTATTCCCTAGGGTGTGAGAAACAAATTTGTTGTTGAGTGTGTCAAGATTTGAGGGCTCTATATGTCATCCTCTCTCTTGTGGGAGCTCTTGGGTATGGCCATTTTATAGACGTGGGAGGAGGTGGCTACGCTCGGGCTTGATTGGAGGAGGCAGAGAAGATAAAGGAGGTGGACTTTGGCTATGGATATCCCCTTCTCTCATCTCCATGGTTTCTTCATCATGAGCTTGAATATGATGATGAAGGAAATTTTAGAGAGCTTCTTTCCCATGGGGGGANTCCATTTTATAGACGTGGGAGGAGGTGGCTACGCTCGGGCTTGATTTGAGGAGGCAGAGAAGATAAAGGAGGTGGACTTTGGCTATGGATATCCCCTTCTCTCATCTTCATGGTTTCTTCATCATGAGCTTGAATATGATGATGAAGGAAATTTTAGAGAGCTTCTTTCCCATGGGGGGAGGGTGGAGATGGATGGACAGTTCAAGGATGAGTTGGATCAGCTGGTCTATCTAAGTTCAAAGGGTGTATTGTGGACTTTGAGTAAGATGCCACATACTCCCCCTCCTCATGATGATTTTTGACTTTGGGTCAAAAAAGTGGCTTCCTGTCTGGCTCAATAAACTTCATGAATTTGGCATGTNCCTATCTAAGTTCAAAGGATGTATTGTGGACTTTGAGTAAGATGCCACATGCTCCCCCTCCTCGTGATGATTTTTGACTTTGGGTCAAAAAAGTGGCTTCCTGTCTGGCTCAATAAACTTCATGAATTTGGCATGTCATGATGGATTTATGGGTCATGGGTGACCCAATAGCACATGGGTAAAGGGAGATTTGGGCTTGGGCCCTCATGAGTGTGCTTAAGTTTCCATGTGTAGCCCTTGGGCTAAAGTCTTTTCATGAGGTGATTTAATGACTCAATTAATTGAATTATTAATTAATTAATTACATTATTAATTAATTAATGAATTAATTAGATCAAACTCATTTGGTTAACCATTTGAATCTACTTGGTTATAGGATTTTCCATGTAATGTTGGGTTGAACCTATGCTCAATATATTGAATAAGGGTTCATGGGTTGGTTAAGGTGATTTAGGGTTGACCCATTTACCAGGTTTGACCAATTAGATCTAGAATTGACCAAATGATCAATTTTGACCAATTGGGTCCCAAAATTGACCAATTATCCAGTTTTGACCAATTGGATCTCAGGGTTGATCAATTGACCAAGTTTTACCAAGTAGGTCCTAAGATTGACCTAATGGTTAATCTGCTAACCATTCGGTCTAAAGTTGACCTATAGGTCAATGTAATGACCATTGGGTCCATAGTTGACCAAATGATCAATGTGATGACCATTGGGTCTAGAATTGACCAAATGGTCAATGTGGTGACCAAATCAATGTTTGTCATCATTGATTTGATCAACCTAGGATGTCCTCATATCTTGGGCTCTAAAAGGGCACCTTAGAGATTTGGTCTAATTTTTAGGGTTGGGGGACCGTAGATGGGTTTAAGATGTCAATGTTGATAGAATCCTCCCTACGATGAATTTAATGATCATGGTGATCATTGGGCTTTTGGGAGGGTGCCTAGGGATCCTGAGTTAATGTGGATGGGTCAAGACATGTCTTGTTCGTAGATGTCAATTTGAGGTAGATTCTCATAAGATGAGGTTAACAATGCTCGGAACATGTTGTACTATGTTTTGATTTTCAACATTTTGAGAGCTACTAATAACTCAAAATAANAAAGATATGATGGAAATGTATCTATGTGAAGGCTAGTGTAGCTATAATGAAATACAATATTAGAGGGTCATCCTAATGGATTGTGAATCAATGTTCGACTAATAATGAACTTCGTCATAACTAAAATTACTAAAATATCAAACAATATAACTTGTAGTAGATATAATATTGTCTGTCACCATAGCTACAACAAGCCTTACATAAGTTTATTTCTTTCGCATTTTATTTTTCAAATAGAAAACCAATCATTAATCTAAGTATTATCATATCTGCAAATCCCATATGCGATTGAGTGCACACCTGGAAATATTTCATTTATTGTAATCGTTTCACCGCATCCTCCATTGTGAAGTCTAACTTTCATTGCCAGAATGAAAATTTATTTTGGAATCTAGGTTGCTAGTTTCAAAATGAAAATTCACTTTGAAATCTAATTTGCATTGTCAAAATGTGAATTTTGGCAATATAAATTAAATTTTGATGCAAATTTTCATCTTGGAACTGACAAATTAGATTTCAAAGTGAATTTCCATTATGACAATGGAAATTAGACTTTGAACTAGTAGATACAGTGAAAATTCTTATATCATATGAAATATTTTCTTCTAAGAACATATTTTTAGGTGTGTAATCAATCGTGTAAGGCCCTATTGTGAAGAGAATGTTTAATTATATGATTGACTTTAAAGTTAGAAACAAAATACAAAACCAATATGCTTGTGATAGGGTTGGATTAGCTATAGTTGCAAGCAATATTAGAAAAAGACATCAGAAAGTCTAAATAAATTGTCAAAATTACCTTTTCTTAATATAAAATAAAATTTATTTCTAAAAAATTGATTGATTTTAATTTTGACTCAATTTTTTTTTGAGTTAACAATAGTTAAACTCAAAATCAGAATGTTAAATGTCCTCGTAATGACACCAAAAAACTTGATCCGCTCCCTAGAAACTTGATTGAATTCTTAAAATTAGGTGTTCTTACACANTAGAATGTTGTAGGACCAACCTCCCAATTTGAAGTGCAAATCCATTAATCTAGTGGAAATCCTTGATGGTACAGATCATACCTCACTTCGTCAAGCCTTAGGTGTTTTTGATTTCTATGTTTTGAACATGGACACCAATACCTACCCTCAGATAGGTAAACCAATAATTGAGAAGCAGCTGCCACAAAAGCCTCGACCTCATTCAAGAACTCCTGAGTAATCCCTTTTCTATAGGGATAAAGTCTATTGTACATCCGTGATCTTGATGTATGAATAACTATGTGTACCTTCAAACCTAAAAATAAGCAACACATTATAAAGTGTATTCAACTGAATATGTTTTATTTAATTTTTTTAATAGATATACTGATTGATTGATAAGAAATGATGATGAAACCAGACAATAATTAACACATTTTAATAGGAGTGAATTTTTTATATAGCTTCGAAGTCATAACGTTAACAACCTATTGGTGTTTTATGAGCTTTTGAAGGCCGATTATTGACCAACATTTATCCATATTTTCCTATAATCTTGGTTGTCACTGTAGCTACACCAACCCTTTCACAAGTATATTTTTGTCTCATTTTCTCTACAAATGTAAAGCCACTTATCCACCTAAGTATTCTCATCTCAGCAACTCTTCCCAGATCATTTTCACATTTATGAACAATTTCTGATTAGGAAATATCTCACAAGTTGTTTTAAGAGTCTACATTTCATCATACAATAAGAAACTCAATTTCCATTCCAGAAATGGAAATGCACTTCATTTTTTTTTTCATGACATTGCATAAGATAATGCTTTAAGTGAGTTTCCATTTTGGGAATGAAAAATGGATTTCTCATTGGATGATGAAGTGAACACTCTCGCTACATAATATGAGATGTTTTCTTATCATAATTTGTTTAAAGGTGTGAAAGTGATCTAGTTAAAAGTTTTGAAGATGAGGATTCTTAGGTTTATGATTGGCTCTTGACTCAGAGACATGATGGAAATGTATCTATGTGAAGGCTAGTGTAGCTACAATGAAATACAATATTAGAGGGAGTCATCCTAATGGATTGTGAATCAATGTTCGACTAATAATGAACTTTGTCATAACTAAAATTACTAAAATATCAAACAATATGACTTGTAGTAGATATAATATTGTCTGTCACCATAGCTACAACAAGCCTTACATAAGTTTATTTCTTTCACATTTTATTTTTCAAATAGAAAACCAATCATTAATCTAAGTATTCTCATATCTGCAAATCCCATATGTGATTGACTGCACACCTGGAAATATTTCATTTATTGTAATAGTTTCACTGCATCCTCCATTGTGAAGTCTAACTTTCATTGCCAGAATGAAAATTTATTTTGGAATCTAGGTTGCTAGTTTCAAAATGAAAATTCACTTTGAAATCTAATTTGCATTGTCAAAATGTGAATTTTGGCAATATAAATTAAATTTTGATGCAAATTTTCATCTTGGAACTGACAAATTAGATTTCGAAGTGAATTTCCATTATGACAATGGAAATTAGACTTTGAACTAGTAGATACAGTGAAAACTCTTACATCATATGAAATATTTTCTTCTAAGAACATATTTTTAGGTGTATAATCAATCGTGTAAGGGTCTATTGTGAAGAGAATGTTTAATTATATGATTGATTTTAAAGTTATAAACAAAATACAAAACCAATATGCTTGTGATAGGGTTGGATTAGCTATAGTTGCAAGAAATATTAGAAAAAGACATCATAAAGTCTAAATAAATTGTCAAAATTACCTTTTCTTAATATAAAATAAAATTTATTTCTAAAAAATTGATTGATTTTAATTTTGATTCAATTTTTTTAGAGTTAACAATAGTTAAACTCAAAATCAGAATGTTAAATGTCCTCATAATGACACCAAAAAACTTGATCCGCTCCCTAGAAACTTGATTGAATTCTTAAAATTAGGTGTTCTTACACATTAGGGTTTCTCTTGCAAGTATATGTATTGTTTCAGCAATATAGGGCTCTATTAAGTCTGGATCGTTGATCCCACAGAGAATGAGATAATGAAATTTTGTATGAAAAGTTCTAGTATACTACTTTTAGGTGTTAGTTTGGAATTGTAATTAGGTGAAAATTCTACTAACTACTCTTACACTACTTCAATTAGATCTAATGTTAAAACCAACCTAAATTAATTGGATTGGCGATTATGAAGGTATAAAAGTAATCCCTCTCTTATGATGGTAAAAATAATTATGTAGGAATAAAAACTTCAAATTGCAAATTTGGCTAGTGACAAATAAGAGCAATCATCTAATTCACCCTCTCTCGAGTGCATAAAGTAGTTTGGTTAAATTGGTTTTAATTCCTTAACCCCCAATTTAAACACATTATAGCCAATTTTCCTATCTATTTGCATCACCCTATGGACTACTTTTCTTTCTCCCACTAGTTTGATTTGAATACTCTATTCATTCTTCCATCACTCCTTCGAGTCATAATGGATCAAAATAAATTTAAACAGTTCATATGGCCAGTATGAAAAGTAAATTAAGTTTTGAAGAATACTCATCACATTAATTTTCAAAGACCAATTATATAAGAATCTTAAATTCGTACACATTCAACTTATTCATCACAAGAGAAAGGTAAGAAAAATCTACTCACAATGCATAAGGAAAACACCAAAAATCATATCTTATCAAAGCAAATCCACTAAAAATGTGTTTACAAAACGTACAAGATAATATAAAACACAATACTTAGCTTTTTTCCCTAATAAAAGAGATGAATATTCCTTCTTAAAAGGTTTCCAAGTGGTCCCTGCAATACTGAGCATATCCTTTATAGAATTATCTCAAATTCCTCTCCGTTTTCTCTAATAAAGTAGAAAATACCAAACCCTAACTCTACAATATGACTCATCTGCCTTCCTTTACTTCCAAAGGCTTCCGAATGTTGTTTATCCTCCCTCGAACTACTTAAATTGACCCCATAACTCCCCAAGCAGTGCTACAACAACTGTAGAAAACTGCCTAGGAACTGGCCAGCGCCTTAGCACCACAAGACTGGTTCCTAGGTGTTGGCCTCTCAGTTTGCCTGGATGGGTAATGGCGCCTAGGCAACCAACAAGCTGGCACTAAGGTGCTTAGGTGGAGCTCCTTGGTGCCCAAAGTTTGGCACCTAAGCGCCAGTCTGCTGGTTCCAATATGCTCCATTTTGCCTCCGCTTCACTCCATTTTAGCTCAAATTTGCTTCATATTCTCTACCTGTTATACCTACAAGAAAAACACAAATATAACTTTCTTTAAAGTGTAATTTCATCCAAAATTAGGTTCAAAATACAAAGAAAATTAAGCATGCTTTAGGACATATCAAA
>JXCR01076237.1:69591-116148 GCA_002079205.1 Phalaenopsis hybrid cultivar
GAGAAGAACTCGCTCCGTGCCAAGAATATCATGTTTATCATATATACTCACAATTGCCTTACTAATAGGCTTTAATGGATGAAGTAACACCTCCCATTTCTCAAACCCAACACTAGTCTACTGACAAAGAACAAAAATAGTAGATGGGTGTCCTAACCCTAAAGTTGGTCCTCCCTTTACAGCATTGGTAATAAAATGATAAATAATAGAATCAATTTCTATAGATTTAATAGTTCAAAAATCAAGGTGTCTCCTCCTGCTTACTTCTCTTTTACTTACCTGTGTCTGTGCTAGGTTTTTGTGCAACGACAGGACAACAATTCATTACTCTACCGTCATGGACCTTCCGACATGCATCACTATATAAATTTATTGATTATAGAGAAAGACAAAATTTTCTTTAAGACTAATAATTTTTTAGAATATTTATATAGAATGTTGTGAGTCTTTTTTAAAATTTTAATCTTTTTAATAATTTTATTATATAGTTTTTAATATTTGAATATGGTAAAGTGCAAAAATAGTCCTTGATTTTATAAGGGGTTATTTTAGTTCAATATTTTATAAATATGTCAAAATATACACAAATTATTACAAAATTGAGCTATAATAATCCACAATGAGAACTATTTTAGTCATAATTTAAGGATTCAAAAAAAATCATTTTAACACTACTAAGAACTCTAAAAAATAAAATGCCTACATGTAAATAATGTGGGAACTGTTTTGACACTTTATTTTGTGCTCCCAATTTATCACAACCACAATCACGAGCGACGGGCTAAGGGCTTGTTTGGCTCAGCACCTCTGCTGTGGCCCGGGCAACTGCCACAGTGTCTGTGGTTTTGATCATGCGGCGCAGGCGAGTTTAGTTAAACATGCCCAATATGCAGCATTATAATCTTGTCATGTCGTTTTGTGCATTACTTAGATCAGTATTACTTGTGTTTCTTCCTCCCGCTCTGTCCCGTCCTGCAAGTGCTCCGCCTAGGTTTTTTTCTTTACTCTTTCTCTTCATTTGATGACACCTGTGAAAGCTAGCATTTGCTTCCTTCTTCCTCTGATATCCTCTCCCTCTCATATCATCTTCCTGGAATTGCTCTATTAGTCGTATAGTTTGTACAGAGAATTTCGTTTTTGGGATTTTTACATACATAACACCGGTGACATTCCTTTTTTTTCTCTATTTTCGGTACCTAAAACCCCACTTTTTGCTTTGTGCTTTTTGATTTCAGTTAGTTTTGGTATGTCCGGTTTGTGGTCTTTGGTTGATACATACATAGCACGAGTTATGCTATGTTGGTTTTAGTTTTATTGGTATAATTACATACCCATCACCCCGAAGGTTGAATTGTATTTTATTCTACCTGATATCATTTTGATATTTGAGTGAAATTTTGAGAAATGAATCTAATTTGGTGTTAGATTTCTGAATAACAATCTTTTGGTTGTTGTGTATTTTATTATTATCAATTAGAATTTTACCAAATATTTTGATATTTGAGTGAGAATTTGAGAAACAGCTTGTGGTGGATTTGTTAACAATAATGTTTCGAGTGTTGTGTATGCTATGAATATGGATTAGGAATTTATCTTGAATTTTGCTTTTTGAGTAAGAATGTGAAGAATGGTTGCAAGATGGTTTAACATTTGTTAACAACAATATTTCGGGTGTTGTGTTTATCATGAATATGGATTGGGGATTTATAATGAATTTTTATTTTTGAGTAAAAATTGAAAAATGGTTGCAAGGTGATTTAGCATATGTTAACAACAATGTTTTAGGTGTTGTTTATATTTTATTTTAATGAATAATGGATGGAGGGTGATATTTTTCTATTTTTGTTATTGTATATATTTTGTTGTATGTTGCTGTATAATATGCCCATTGATTTCATCGATAAAAAATTGTATATTTGGCTGTGTATGTTTCATGGTTATTGAAATCCATAATTAAGAAGCCCATGTGACATGGTGAGTTCTCTCTTATTTGAATTTTGATTTTAATGTTTTTATTGGGCTTTCAAAATCCAATGCCACTCTTTGGTCAACGTGGAGTTGGTGGCGTGGAGGCATGTTGTGTGGTGGTGGTGGTGTGGTTTGTGGATGTGGTGTGGTGTGTGGTGGTGTGTGGTGTGGACCTAGTGGTGTTTGCTATAGAGGTGGTGATGTGTGGTGTGTAATGTGTGGTGTGTGGAAGTGGTATACAGGATGGTGGTGTGGTGTGGAGATGATGTAAGGTGGAGGTGGTGGTCCGTGGTGCGAAGGCGANCGATTATCGAGGTATAAAAGTAATCCCTCTCTTATGATGGTAAAAATAATTATGTAGGAATAAAAACTTCAAATTGCAAATTTGGCTAGTGACAAATAAGAGCAATCATCTAATTCACCCTCTCTCGAGTGCATAAAGTAGTTTGGTTAAATTGGTTTTAATTCCTTAACCCCCAATTTAAACACATTATAGCCAATTTCCCTATCTATTTGCATCACCCTATGGACTACTTTTCTTTCTCCCACTAGTTTGATTTGAATACTCTATTCATTCCTCCATCACTCCTCCGAGTCATAATGGATCAAAATAAATTTAAACAGTTCATATGGCTAGTATGAAAAGTAAATTAAGTTTTGAAGAATACCCATCACATTAATTTTCAAAAACCAATTCTATAAGAATCTTAAAGTCCTACACATTCAACTTATTCATCACAAGAGAAAGGTAAGAAAAATCTACTCACAATGCATAAGGAAAACACCAAAAATCATATCTTATCAAAGCAAATCCACTAAAAATGTGTTTACAAAACGTACAAGATAATATAAAACACAATACTTAGCTTTTTTCCCTAATAAAAGAGATGAATATTCCTTCCTAAAAGGTTTCCAAGTGGTCCATGCAATACTGAGCATATCCTTTATAGAATTATCTCAAATTCCTCTCCATTTTCTCTAATAAAGTAGAAAATACCAAACCCTAACTCTACACTATGACTCATCTGCCTTCCTTTACTTCCAAAGGCTTCCGAATGTTGTTTATCCTCCCTCGAACTACTTAAATTGACCCCATAACTCCCCAAGCAGTGCTACAACAACTGTAGAAAACTGCCTAGGAACTGGCCAGCGCCTTAGCACCACAAGACTGGTTCCTAGGTGTTGGCCTCTCAGTTTGCCTGGATGGGTAATGGCGCCTAGGCAACCAACAAGCTGGCACTAAGGTGCTTAGGTGGAGCTCCTTGGTGCCCAAAGTTTGGCACCTAAGCGCCAGTCTGCTGGTTCCAATNTCCCAAGCAGTGCTACAACAACTGTAGAAAACTGCTTAGGAACTCGCCAGCGCCTTAGCACCACAAGACTGGTTCCTAGGTGTTGGCCTCTCAGTTTGCCTGGATGGGTAATGGCGCCTAGGCAACCAACAAGCTGACACTAAGGTGCTTAGGTGGAGCTCCTTGGTGCCCAAAGTTTGGCACCTAAGCGCCAGTCTGCTGGTTCCAATATGCTCCATTTTGCCTCCGCTTCACTCCATTTTAGCTCAAATTTGCTCCATATTCTCTACCTGTTATACCTACAAGAAAAACACAAATATAACTTTCTTTAAAGTGTAATTTCATCCAAAATTAGGTTCAAAATACAAAGAAAATTAAGCATGCTTTAGGACATATCAAAGTACCCCAAACTTAAAAGTTACTTGTCCTCAAGTAATACTAGCATTTTTTTTAAATTAATTTTATTAATTTAAGGAAGTGGGTTTCATTAAAAGTATCAACAATTTTGCCTTAGGAATGTCATAGTTTAACTTAAGAAAAATTCTAATAAATTAGCCTAGAACATGTTATAAGAAAGTCTTGTATTCAACTTCAAAATCTTGATTTTCTATCTACTTCAAAAATCATTGATATTTATNAAAAATTAAGCATGCTTTAGGACATATCAAAGTACCCCAAACTTAAACGTTACTTGTCCTCAAGTAATACTAGCATTTTTTTTAAATAAATTTTATTAATTTAAGGAAGTGGGTTTCATTAAAAGTATCAACAATTTTGCCTTAGGAATGTCATAGTTTAACTGAAGAAAAATTCTAATAAATTAGCCTAGAACTATGTTATAAGAAAGTCTTGTATTCAACTTCAAAATCTTAAATTTCTATCTACTTCAAAAATCATTGATATTTATCCAATATAGGATCCTTAGAAAGTATAGAAACTACAATTAAAGCACTCTATTTATAAAGATTGACTAATATTTTGTTTTANTTCCTCCTCTGAATCCTCCTCTATTGCCTTGCTCTGCTCTTATAACTGTTAAGGAAGATATGCAGGTAATTCCACTATATTTTCACCCCCAATCCACTAATTTTGTCTATACATTTCTTTTTAAACAACATAAATGCAAGCTTCGTGATTTCTTTGACATTTCTTCTCCTAATCCAAATGTGTCAAATAGTTTGCATTGTCATAAAATCGGGCTTGGGTGATGGCAATATCATCCTTTATAATCTTCAAGCACTCATACATTGATGTAATGCTCATGGAAGGCTGAGATTGAGAATATGAAGTAGATGGCAGAGAAGAACTCGCTCCGTGCCAAGAATATCATGTTTATCATATATACTCACAATTGCCTTACTAATAGGCTTTAATGGATGAAGTAACACCTCCCATTTCTCAAACCCAACACTAGTCTACTGACAAAGAACAAAAATAGTAGATGGGTGTCCTAACCCTAAAGTTGGTCCTCCCTTTACAGCATTGGTAATAAAATGATAAATAATAGAATCAATTTCTATAGATTTAATAGTTCAAAAATCAAGGTGTCTCCTCCTGCTTACTTCTCTTTTACTCACCTGTGTCTGTGCTAGGTTTTTGTGCAACGACAGGACAACAATTCATTACTCTACCGTCATGGACCTTCCGACATGCATCACTATATAAATTTATTGATTATAGAGAAAGACAAAATTTTCTTTAAGACTAATAATTTTTTAGAATATTTATATAGAATGTTGTGAGTCTTTTTTAAAATTTTAATCTTTTTAATAATTTTATTATATAGTTTTTAATATTTGAATATGGTAAAGTGCAAAAATNCACCTGTGTCTGTGTTAGGTTTTTGTGCAACGACAGGACAACAATTCATTACTCTACCGTCACGGACCTTCCGACATGCATCACTATATAAATTTATTGATTATAGAGAAAGACAAAATTTTCTTTAAGACTAATAAATTTTTAGAATATTTGTTGTGAGACTTCTTTAAAATTTTAATCTTTTTAATAATTTTATTATATAGTTTTTAATATTTGAATATGGTAAAGTGTAAAAATAGTCCTTGATTTTATAAGGGGTTATTTTAGTTCAATATTTTATAAATATGTCAAAATATACACAAATTATTACAAAATTGAGCTATAATAATCCACAATGAGAACTATTTTAGTCATAATTTAAGGATTCAGAAAAATCATTTTAACACTACTAAGAACTCTAAAAAATAAAATGCCTACATGTAAATAATGTGGGAACTATTTTGACACTTTATTTTGTGCTCCCAACTTATCACAACCACAATCACGAGCGACGGGCTAAGGGCTTGTTTGGCTCAGCACCTCTGCTGTGGCCCGGGTAACTGCCACAGTGTATGTGGTTTCGATCATGCGACGCAGGCGAGTTTAGTTAAACATGCCCAATATGCCGCATTATAATCTTGTCCTATCTTTTTGTGCGTTACTTAGATCAGTATTACTTGTGTGCCCTTCCTCCCGCTCTGTCCCGTCCTGCAAGTGCTCCGCCTAGGTTTTTTTCTTTACTCTTTCTCTTCATTTGATGACACCTGTGAAAGCTAGCATTTGCTTCCTTCTTCCTCTGATATCCTCTCCCTCTCATATCATCTTCCTGGAATTGCTCTATTAGTCGTATAGTTTGTACAGAGAATTTCGTCTTTGGGATTTTTACATAAATAACACCGGTGACATTCCTTTTTTTCTCTATTTTCGGTAGCTAAAACCCCACTTTTTGCTTTGTGCTTTTTGATTTTAGTTAGTTTTGGTATGTCCGGTTTGTGGTCTTTGGTTGATACATACATAACACGAGTTATGCTATGTTGGTTTTAGTTTTATTGGTATAATTACATACCCATCACCCCGAAGGTTGAATTGTATTTTATTCTACCTGGTATCATTTTGATATTTGAGTGCAAATTTGAGAAATGAATGTAATTTGGTGTTAGATTTCTGAATAATAATCTTTTGGTTGTTTTGTATTTTATTATTATCAATTAGGATTTTACCAAATATTTTGATATTTGAGTGAGAATTTGAGAAACAACTTGTGGTGGATTTGTTAACAATAATGTTTCGAGTGTTGTGTATGCTATGAATATGGATTAGGAATTTATCTTGAATTTTGCTTTTTGAGTAAGAATGTGAAGAATGGTTGCAAGATGGTTTAACATTTGTTAACAACAATATTTCAGGTGTTGTGTTTATCATGAATATGGATTGGGGATTTATAATGAATTTTTATTTTTGAGTAAAAATTTGAAAAATGGTTGCAAGGTGGTTTAGCATATGTTAACAACAATGTTTTAGGTGTTGTTTATATTTTCTTTTCATGAAGAATGGATGGAGGGTGATATTTTTCTATTTTTTGGTATTGTATATATTTTGTTGTATGTTGCTGTATAATATGCCCATTGATTTCATCGATAAAAAAATTGTATATTTGGCGGTGTATGTTTCATGGTTATTGAACTCCATAATTAAGAAGCCCATGTGACATGGTGAGTTCTCTCTTATTTGAATTTTGATTTTAATGTTTTTATTGGGCTTTCAAAATCCAATGCCGCTCTTTGGTCAACGTGGAGTTGGTGGTGTGGAGGCGTGTTGTGTGGTGGTGGTGGTGTGGTTTGTGGATGTGGTGTGGTGTGTGGTGGTGTGTTGTGTGGACCTAGTGGTGTTTGCTATAGAGGTGGTGATGTGTGGTGTGTGATGTGTGGTGTGTGGATGTGGTATACAGGATGGTGGTGTGGTGTGGAGATGATGTAAGGTGGAGGTGGTGGTCCGTGGTGCGAAGGCGATGGTGTGTGTTGTTGAGAAGATTGTGTTTGGTGTGGTGTATGTATATGGTGTGAAGGTGGTGATGTAGTGTGTGGATGTGGTGTGGAGGTGATTGTGTGTGGTGTTGGGGTGATAGTGTGGAGTATGTGTGTGGTATGGATGTGGTGTAGTGGTGGTGGTTGTGGTGTGGAGGTAGTGTTGTGTAGTGTGGTGTTTAGAGTGATGGTGTGGTGTGGAAATGGTGGTGTGTGGTGCGAATTTGGTGGTGGTTGCTGTGGGGGCAGTGGTAATTAAAATGTGAATTTTATTTTTATTTGATTTGTGGTAGTTATTATTTGTTTCAAATATTTATGTTGTTTAACTTTTTCTATGCTAGTAGCACATTGATTAAGACAAATGAACTCGGTTCATCTACTATATGGAATAAGGAAGCAAAACTAATATTTTGCAACATATGCCTTAAGGAGGTGAAATAGGGAAATAGGCTTATAGCCGATTTTAACAAGGAGTGCTAGAAAAATATTATGAAAATGTTAAAGGAAACTACATGAAGTGAATTCGATAAGACGCAATTGAAAAATAAGTTGGATCAATTATAAAAAGACTAAAAAATTAGGAAGAAATTGAAATGAGGATCCACAAGCGGATAATTGATACTTCGGAAGAGTCGTGGGTTGAGAGATTGGAAGTGAAAATAGATCTAAACTACATAATAAATTTTTTTCCTAAAATATATCAACATATACATGTCCCTTTATGTTTTTGGTGGTGCTACCTACAAAAAAATTCAAATTCATTGGTATTGACCTTGAGCTAAAAGAGAAGTTGGACCATATTTTTGGTGGAGTCGTGACAATGGGCAGTCATGCATGGATCTCTAGTGAGGGTTTGCAGACATAGTTGAGACTTAGATGTCGCACAAATAGTTGACTACAATGAAGGCCATAACTTGATCCTCAATGAAGTTGAATCCATTAGTTGAACAAAGCGTTCGAGGGTGGAGAAAAAGAAAAAAGAAGGGGTTGTTTTCATTAGAAGCCAAATTTTACAACTGGTGGCTTCATTCACCAATGAACTTGGGACATCACAAGCAGCTTCCATCCAACAAGTTATATGAATTATGGAGGCAATTCCATAAATTTATGAGGATATGTCATTGTATTTGTTCTTTATGAAGTTGTTGGAGGACGCGAATCATAAAGAGTTCTTTATGACGATGACCTCTGACCTAGGGTCAATTATATACGTTATTTTTATGACATCAAGGATGCTTAAAATCCTTTATTTTTTGTTGGACTATTTGTATTTGTTTTCCATTAGAATAATTTGGCTTTTGCTTTAGATTCTTCTTTTTCTTTGAGACTGTAAATGCTATTTTGGATGTTTATTTTTTCATCGTACATTTTGTTATTTTCTTTTCCAAGTTCATTTATGATTGTTGCAAGACTAGAAAATGTTGTGATGCTACTTAATTCAATGATTCTTATGAGTTACCTGAATAAAGCACTTGACTAACATGGATTCAGAAAGAGAGAGACGCAGAAAGAGAATTGTAGCTGCAGTTGTTTAATATATGAGTGCTACAACTCATAAGTAGATGGATCTCCATGCATGACATTATCTAACATTAGTGATAAATGGGTTGGGAAGTTGCTTGTAGGACACTCAACAAGCTTCAAGAACATGTTCCGTATGTCACAACCCGTTTTTAGCAATCTCCTAGATGAATTATAAAGGAATCATGGGCTTTATGGCTCCTCCAAGATGATTTTCAGAGAGGTGTTAGCAATAACCCTTTTACATTTTATCACATAATGAATCTATGAAAGGAGAAATGAAGAGATTCTAACATTCATTAGAGAAAATCAACATATAGTTTTTAGTTGGGTTGATTGCTTTTGTGAGTTTACCATCCAAAATTATCATGCCCAATGACCTAACATTTGAGAGGAGTCTCACAGAGATTGCACATGGCCTACAATATATGTCATATTTAAAGGTAACCCTTTTTATTCATTATATTCATAAGTTAAATGAATATAATAATTTATGCACATTTCTTTAATATCTTAGAATTTTATTTGAACTATCGATGAAACACATGTGAATGCACGTGTATCGAATAATGAAAATGTCTCATTTATTGGGCGGTGTGGATCACCAATGTAAAATGTAATGGTTGTATGTGATTTCAAGTCTATCATTTCCCCAAGTTTTCTCAACCTATAATCCTAATTATATATTTTTTTTCACCGCAATATCATTTAATGTATTTATGTCAGATAACTATTATTTTGTCGATGTATACACCCATTACAAAGAGGGTTTATGAAGCCATTTTAGGATACCGAATATCACACTTTCAATTTTGAAAGATTCAACAATATTGTTTGGGGCAGGAAAGAATGCTTAATAAGAGACACTCGTCTTTACACTGTATCATTGAAAGAACATTTCGAGAGTGAAAGGAATAATTGGTCATAGGGATATGTTGACATATTCGTTTCCTAAGTAAGTGTAGATTATGGTGGCCACAATGGCTATTCATTACTGTATTCAGTGGCATCTTTCTCGCAGACAGTGACTTCAGCAAAGCCAATGAAGATCATTTACATGTTTCAGCTGAAGCATTTGAATATCGCTTAGGACATTATTTTTCATAGGTTGAATTACATGAGAGTTGCACCCAAGATGAGGAAGGTGCATGGAAATGAAAGAGTTGAGAGTGTATTACAAACACCATCGTTGGTTGCTGAATAGACTGATTGTATTTTTTGTTGCTACTTTATTTGCAATAGATGGTGAAAAACTTTTACTATTTGTTGTATCAATGTTTTTTCCAATCATCTATATTTTGAATCTTAATTTTATTTCTCACGCTTTTGCATGTATTATCCCCCACTTGGATGAACGAAGAGGCAATATGTTTATTTTTTGTCTTTTGGAGGTCAATGATGAGACATTCTACCTTAAGGGCTCTTATGGATGACCTACATGCCGTTATTGGTTATTGTCACATATTAAATCCCAATGAAATCAATCAAGTTCATCTTTTTTTTCGGTGCTATATTTTTTTAGGCTCTTCTAGATGGTTTTTTCTTTATTTTTGGTGATATATGTGTGACACATTGAACTCGGTATTACGTGCTTTAAAGCAACCAATAACTCTTTTTTTATGAGGTATGGTGTCTTTTTTAGTGACAAATTCATTGGTTTATGTTATGTTCTATGAGAACTCAAATTTTAATAAACTTGCACTGGTTAAATATAATATTTTTTTCGCTAATATTACATCTAAGGATTTGTGTTTTGTTGTTTTAATTCATTAGAAAAGATGAGCTCGAAGACTTCCAGTATCTCCAGAGCATTGTACTGCTACTGTGAGCTACACCATACTCCCTGCTTACTTCACGATAGTCACATTGCTACGAGAGACAATTTTATAGGTGTTCAAGAAGAATACAAGAAAGATATGACTTCATTAGGTGGGCAGATAAGTTGAAAGAATCAACAGCTGATAGTGATAAGGTACGACGAGTTTCCTTAGAGGACGAACTTATAACGTGACATAAGTGAAGTGAATTTTAAAAATAATATTATTATATTATTAATTATTATTTTAATAGTTTTTTTTAATTTTGATTATCGTGTTACTCACAGTTATGTGAGGTGTCTTCTTTTATTTTATAACGTTTAAATTGAATTTTCATTTTTAAGTATGAAATATGCTAGTATGAATAATTCTGTTATAAACAACACAGAGACAGAAAGTTCATTTGTTCAAAAATAACTGTAATATAGTCATTCCAAAATATTAAAAATATGTAGATTTTCTTATAAGATTAAGCTATTGGGGTAGACCTTAAGCCTTGGGTGTAGCGTGAAAATTATTACATCAGGACTACGCACGTAGAGTTACGTGCGAATTCAAATGAAATCACGCCACATGGAGGTACAAAAAAAATCGGCCGATAACATATGAAAATATTCCCTCCGTGTTATTCTGTGTTATTCAAGTATTATTAAATGTTATTGATATGTTATTATATTTTTAGAATGTTCTAGGTGTTATAATAACACAATAATACATCAATAACATTTGAATAACACATAATAACACTTGAATAACACAATCACACTTGAATAAGATGAGAGGAATATTCTCTTGTGTTGTGTTATTGGGCGGATTTTATTTATTTATACTATAACTGTCACCAGGGCTGTCAAAAAAGCTCGTTATTCGCGAAGAGTTCGTGTTCGGTTCGTCAATGAGTTCATGTTCGATTCGTTCGATAAGTAAACGAGACGAACGTGAATAAATTTTTTTCGTTCGGTTAGTACGAACCAAACACGAACATGATGCATTCATTCGTGCTCGAATCGTTATTGTTCGAAATATAAAATAATTTAAAATAATTATATATAAAAAATTTATGNAACTTCACAAATAATTTCGAACACGTGCTTATTTTAAATAAATTAAATTTAAAACCAATCTTACATCAATAGACAAATATATTATACATGAATAAACAAATATATTATACACAGATTCTGTTGTTTCGTTTGTTTAGACCCCGCGGTCAGAAGTGGCACAACGATCCTGCGAGGTAACGATGAAGCACATTACCGCCTCACCGCCTTCGACCTCCGAGGCTTGCTAGCTCCCGCAACATTCAATGGAGAGCTGGGATACGTGGCTCAGCGCGGCGCTCTCTACTCTCTCTACAAGGAATCTTNTTATGTTCAACTCGTTTGTTAAGAAACTAACTTAAAAAATGACTTCACAAATAATTCCAAACACAAATTTATTTCAAAGAAATTAAATTTTAAACGATTCCTACGTGAACACAAACTCTTGTTCTGTTCTTTGGTGTTGGTGTTGATGTTTGTGTCGTTTACACCCCTAACTGTCACGTGGTCAGAAGTGGCACGGCGATTCTCCGAGCTAACGACGAAGCACGTTACCGCCTCACCGCCTTCGACCTCCGAGGCTTACTAGCTCCCGCAACATTCAATGGAGAGCTGGGATATGTGGCTCAGCGCGGCGCTCTCTACTCTCTCTACGAGGAATCTTCTTCGCTCTACCCGGCCAATAGACCTTTCGAGCTCTGGCGACGTCTCCATGGAGTTTGAGACCTTCGACGGTCCACGCCGCTGGGACCGGGCGTCGGTGGAAGTCCAGCTCGAGAAGGAAACTTTCCGGCATTGGCTCCGCGATCTCCCTTTACCCTGGGGTTTTTTTATTTCTTTGGNTAGACCTTTCGAGCTCTGGCGACGTCTCCATCGAGTTTGAGACCTTCGACGGTCCACGCCGCTGGGACCGGGAGTCGGTGGAAGTCGAGCTCGAGAAGGAAACTTTCCGGCATTGGCTCTGCGATCTCCCTTTACCCTGGGGTTTTTTTATTTCTTTGGTTTGCTGCTTTACATTTTCACTCAACTGTAATANCGTCAGTAGAAGTCGAGCTCGAGAAGGAAACTTTCCGGCATTGGCTCCGCGATCTCCCTTTACCCTGGGGTTTTTTTATTTCTTTGGTTTGCTGCTTTACATTTTCACTCAACTGTAATATTAGTTTTAATGTTTCTTTTCTTATTGTGAAGGAGGCAAGGACAAAAACGAGGATATAAGTGTTGGTGGGAAGATGCTTCTCTTTTCTGGGAACGATTATTTAGGTTTAAGCAGTCACCCAGCGGTTCGAAAGGCTGCAGCAATGGTGAATCCTTGCCAAACATCCATTTGATGCCTAGTATTTCTATTGAGGTTATTATTATTATTATTATTTTTGTTGGGACGATAGGCAGCCAGACAGCATGGCATGGGTCCGAGGGGATCTGCTTTGATCTGCGGGTATACAAACTATCACCACCTGCTGGAAGCTTCATTGGCGGAATTGAAGAAAAAGGAGGTACGCTGAGCTGTTCCTACTTTGCAGTGTCAAGAATTTAAATTAACATTTGAAAAATCATAAATCATTTGGGCTGAATGTTCTTTGTTTGTCAATATTCCTTGTTTATAGTACAGGTTTTTATTTATTTGTTTTTTTATTTTTATTTATTGAAACTGCAGTCAATCTCTACAAGGAGAGGGTGTAATTGCTCAATCATTGTAATATTTTTATGGAGAGGGATTCCCTTAGTTTTCATCATCATGATCAGGAATTGCATTTTTCATGATAGAGGGAAAAAAACAAGATGGCTGCCTTCATTTTAAAACACGGAGTAGTATGCTTCATTCCTATGTTTATTCAATATCCTCCAATTACTCTTTTATCTATGCTACAAGTATCAGCATCCATTGATTCTTTGCATGGTATGTTTATTCAATATCCTCCAATTACACTTCTATCTGTGTTGCAAGCATCAGCATCCATTGATTCTTTGCATGGAGATGCAAAAGAATACCAGAAATTGAAGAGAAAATTTTATTTCTTCTTAATGATTCAATTCAAGGTTCATTTACATATAAGATTCTCTCCTCCTTAGATAAGGAAACTAACTAAATAAATTCAAAGAAATTCCCATTATATTCTAAGACTAATTAAACAAGATAAAAATAAGGAAGGAGAATAATATCTATAGAAAAGGAAAGACAATAAATATTGTAATTTGAATTTTGAATTAGATATTTCAACACTCCCCCTCAAGTTGTCATGAAGATATCTTTTAGAGCCAGCTTGCATACTAAACCGTCGAACTGTTTTTTGTGAAGACCCTTTGTTAGAATATCCGTTGTTTGGTCATTGGAGGGAACATACACCATGCAGATATCTCCTCTGTCAATTTTTTATTTGATGAAGTGTTTGTCTATCTCTACGTGTTTTGTTCTATCATGAGGACAGGATTGTGGGCGATGACGATGACAAACTTATTATCACAGTACACCTTTATTGGTGGTGAACTATGAATTTTTAACTCATTGAGAATTCTTTTAATCCATAGAACTTCACATATCCCATGAGCCACAGATCTGAATTCAGCTTCAGCGCTGCTTCTTGCCACGACACTTTGCTTCTTGCTCCTCCAGGTTACTAAGTTCCCTTATAGAAAAGTGCAGTACCCTGAGGTTGATCTTCTATTTGTAACACTTTCAGCCCAATCTGCATCTGTAAATGCTTCTACCTGTAAGTGCTCATTTTTCTTGAAAAATAGTCCTCTTCTGGGTGTTCCTTTCAGATACCTAAGAATCCGATAGACAGCCTCCAAGTGATAAGTATTTGGGAAATGCACAAACTGACTTACCATGCTAACAGCAAATGCTATATCAGGATGAGTGTGTGACAAGTAGATTAGTCTTCCCACCAGTCTCTGATATTGTTTTTTATTGACACCATCTATTTTATTTGTCACGCGTAACCTTTTATTTGGTTCAATCGGAGTTTCAGCTATTTTGCACCCAAGCATTCCGGTTTCACTGAGTTAGTCGATATATACTTTCGCTGATTAATAAAGACCCCTTCCTTAGATCTGGCAAACTCAATACCAAGAAAAGATTTTACATCTCTCAGATTTTTAATCTCGAAATCTGTGACCAATCTTTCTTTTAATTTCTCAATTTCCCTAGCATCATCTCCTGTAAGGATAATATCATCTACATAGACAATGGGTATAGCGAGTTTACCAGTTTCTGAATGTATGTAGAACATAACATCATCAGCTTGACTTTGAGTGTATTCATATGTTGTAATCACCTGTTCAAACCTCTCAAACCAGGCGCGAGGAGATTGCTTGAGCCCATATAAGAATTTCTTTAATCTGCACACTTTGTCTTCTCCAAACTTCTTCTCAAATCCTGGTGGAAGATCCATGAATACCTCTTCCTCTAATTCACCGTTTAGAAAAGCGTTTTTGACGTCGAGCTGATGTAGGGGCCAATTACAGTTTGCTGCTATGGACAGTAAAACCCGAATAGAATTTATCTTGGCTATCGGAGCGAATGTCTAATGATGGTCAATTCCATGAGTTGGAGTGAATCCTTTCGTTACCAATCTTGCTTTATATCTTTCGATACTCCAATCAGCTTTGACTTTAGCAGTGAAGACCCATTTACACTCAACAGTAGACTTGTTTCTTGATAGAGTGACAATTTCTCAGGTCCCATTTTTTAAAAGAGCATCAATCTCTTCGTTTGCTGCTATTCTTCAATTTGGATTACTAAGAGCTTCCTGTATTATTCTAGGTTCAGACAGATTAGAAATTTTTGACAAAAAAACTTGATGTTAGTGTGAGATTTTTTTGTAGGATAGGTATTTCGAAATGGGATATTTGGTAGTATAAGAACGTGTTCCTTTTCTAAAGGCTATAGGAAGATCCAGATTCATAATCTCTGAATCTTGAACTTCTGTTGGTGAAAAAATAAGACCAAGATCAGAAATTACCTGTGTTTCTTGAGGACCATCATTCGGTTCTTCAGATTGGGAGGGAGCTAAAGATTCAGTTTAAACTTTTTTTCTTTTATGGAGCCTCTCCCTGGAATAAACAAGAGGTTTTGCTGTTGTATTGTGTGGTATTTCTCCCCCTGTATTAGACAAGATATTTTCAGGTGTCTCTTGACTAGGGTTCTCCTTATTTTCACAAACTATTTCTGGTTCTTTGTTTTCACAGACCTCAGGTGTACTAGATGTTACAACAATTTTTGGTAATGGGTTAGAGACTTGCCAAAAATCATCTTCTCCATCTATATTATACTCCCTCTAAAGTGGATTTTTGTAAAAGAAGGAATTTTTTTCCATGAAGGTCACATCCATACTAATGTAATTTTTTTTTGTGACAGGATTAAAACATTTGTAACTTTTTTTGTTTGAGGCAAATCCAAGAAAAATGCATTTTTCAGATTTTGGATCCAATTTTGATCGGCATTTATTCGGAATATGAACGAAACATGTGCATCCAAAGATTTTTAAAGGAATATTTGAAGACATTCATAGACTTAAAAAATTGTTTTTCAGTTTGTTTAAAAGAGTTGTATATTAAAAACTCAAGTTGACATTCAGTTTATCAAATATAATGCTGTTAAAACAACGTCACCCCATAAATATTTTGGAACATTCATTGAAAACATGATAGTCCGAGCAACCTCAAGTAAATGTCTATTTTTTCAATCAGCAATTCCATTTTATTGTGGAGTGCCACGACAAGTAGATTGATGAATTTATCTTTGTTTATTAAGAACTCCAATAAACATTCATTAAAATATTCAGTTCCATTGTCAAATCTAAGGATACATATTTTAGTTTCAAATTGAGTTTCAATCTTGTTGCAAAAATCTTTAAAAAGTTTTTCAACTTCTGATTTTTTGTTTATAAGATAAACCCAACATATTCTGATGTGATCGTCAATTAAAGTCACAAATCCCATTTTCTCAGATAATGTTTTGACTTTTGAAGGTCCCCAAACTTCATTATAGATCATGTAAAAAGGTTTTGAAGGAGAGTATGATTTTGGAGAGAAATTTATGCGATGACTTTTTGTCAAATAACATGTTTCACATCGAAGTAAAGCACAATTAACACCCTTAAACAAATTTGGAAATAAATGATTTAAATAAGAAAAACTTGGATTGCCTAGTCTAAGATGCAATTTAATTATTTTCACTAATGTAGGGTTCGACCTCATAATGTTGTAAGTTTCAACCTTATTTTTATCAGGAATAGTCTCCTCAAAATAGTAAAGTCCTCCTATATTTTTAGCTCTCCTAATCATCATCCCCGACTTCTGGTCCTGAAAAACACAAGAGGATTTACAGAATATTATACGGCAGCTAGATTCTTTCGAAAGTTTGCTGACGGATAGAAGATTACATTTGAGTTTTGGAACATGAAGTACAGATTTAAGACCTATACTCTTGGACATGTTAATGTTTCATTTTCCAGCAATGGAAGAGAAACTACTGTCAGCAATACGAACCTTTTCATGGTCAAAACATGGGATGTATGAATGAAATAGATAGTGTAAATTAGTCATATGATCATAAGCTCCTGAATCAATAATCCAAGGGTTTAGTTGTCTACCTGCATGTACCATTGAACAAGTTGGAGTACCAGTAGCCAAACTGGGGTTTAGCAGTTTCAGGGGTTGATTGATTTGCTCTTTGTTAAATGGGTTGGTTTGTTCGACAATAACATTAGCAGTAGGTGGATTGCGCTTGTTTCTTGGCTTCCAGTCTGCAGGTTTGCCGTGGAGGTACCAACAAGTTTTTTTACTGTGTCGTGGCTTGCTGCAATGATCACATCATACACGTGGTTTCTCCTCATTCTTCTATGAATATGGAACAGTCTGCTTGCTGATATGAGCCTCCGATTGGAATGCCGAAGTCTCAGGTATGCTGGTAGGAATGGATTTCTTGTTGAGCATCACTCCTCTTCGAGTTTCTTCGCGGCGAACTTCTGAGAAAGCCTCATTGATTGAAGGCATGATAAAAAAGAAGAGATGGTTCGGTTTTGCAAGTGGCGGAAGAAGTCTTTACGACTCAGGAAGTAGGAATCGGAGATAGGCCAAAGGTTCGACGGGATCGTGACTCGCGATAGAAGGATCGCGACTTGCGGGATCGATCGCGGCTTGCAGGATCGCGACTTGCGGATACCATAAAACTAGAAATTGAAGAGAAAATTTTATTTCTTCTTAATGATTCAATTCAAGGGGCATTTACATATAGGAGTCTCTCCTCCTTAGATAAGGAAACTAANTAGAAATTGAGAGAAAATTTTATTTCTTCTTAATGATTCAATTCAAGGTGCATTTACATATAGGAGTCTCTCCTCCTTAGATAAGGAAACTAACTAAATAAATTCAAAGAAATTTCTATTACATTCCAAGACTAATTAAGCAAGATAAAAATAAGAAAGGAGAATAATATCTGTAGAGAAGGAAAGACAATAAATATTGTAATTTGAATTTTGAATTTTGAATTAGATCTTTCAACATAAAACCTTTAGCCAATTGCTTATCCATATTAAATTAAAATAGTTTGATTGTTGTAAAATCCATGAAAAAAAATTGTAATTGTTGAATTTAATTTTGAATGGTGCTCATAANACCTTTAGCCAATTGCTTATCCATATTAAACTAACATAGTTTGATTGTTGTAAAATCCATGAAAAAAAATTGTAATTGTTGAATTTAATTTTGAATGGTGCTCATAACATAATATTGTACAAGAGACAAAAAACCTAGTTTGTTATTGTTGCTCTTTCTTGTAGCCAAGATTTATAAAATTCATCCCTAGTAGGCATGCAATACTTATCCATTAGAGTGAACAAAATGATATATTTGGTTTTGAATTTCCAGTCATTGCCTAGGCATGGCATGGGCTCTCCTGATATAGCCAACTCCATCTGATTACTAGATTTTGTATTCCCTGTTCTCAAATCAAAATTGCACTTGTTCAATGAGAAGAAATTGAAAGACACTTGAAAATGAATACAATATTTATATGGCATTTTTAATTCAAACTCCCATAGAATAGGAAACTTGTTTGCCTTGCCATGGTTTTTCCATAGCATTAGTTAGATGGGCTCTTCTAGATAGAAATGAAGTGAACCAATGGGTGCAAGTATGAAAATTAGGGAGTGAGATGGATGAATTTATAATGCTCATCATATGGTGGCTTTCTTACCAAAACATCTGTTGATCCATGGAAATTATGACGGGTAACTGTGATACTGATAAGTTCAACTTTGTTTGTTGTATCCAAAGAACTCCATATTTACATTCATTAGAGTGGAAGTAGTCATGGAAGTTGTGACATACACTATGAGCTTGCTCCTAACGTAATGTTCTAAAATCTCGATGAAGATAACCAAAGTTATACTTTGTCAAGGCTTGAACAACCTTGTTAAATTTGTTCATATGGGGAATCAAACCTAATCAAACTATGTTAGTTTAATATGAATTCCTGAAAAATCTAGTTGGATGCAAGGAACTTGAATTTAAGCAATACCCAGCCAAGACTAGCAGATATGCCTTTATTAATCATCTGGATGTCATAGGTGGTCATCTAAACGACCTCCCAAATTGTCCTAGGTACAATAATAACAATTTATTATGGGCTCCGCCGTTCTTATTAGTACATCAGTTTGTCCATGCTCGAACTCCACACTAACCTCTTAATGGGATTTTGTCCCAACTCTTCTCTAACATTAACGAGTATCTTTCCCCTTTATAAATACAATAGGAAGGATTACAATAAAAAAAAAAGCTACTTAGGGGATGGTAAATCCATATGAAAATTTCATTCGGGCAATCATTCTTTAATGGTATTAGGAAATGCAAAGAAAGCAATAAAGGCAGCTGCAAGCCCTCAAATGAGCTATTGCTTTTGAATGATAAAGAATAGTGTGAGTTCATTGACCTATTTACTCCTCAAGCTCAACCTTCCTCTGTAATTGCTACCAACCAATAGATCGCATAAGTATGCCTTTAGACATAAGTGAGCATATACATTCTTCTCTTTCTTGGCATGGGTAGGGAGGCCCCCATGTCTCCATTACTGCTATTCCACCGATTGTTTGTTTGCATGGGATATGCCTTTGACTCCCGCAAATATTAGGCTGGAATATCCATGTATTAAGACCTTTCTTGGTCTGGGTAAGATGGTATGACATGTTGATTCTATAGTTTTTATGATAAAAAGACTTGATTAGTAGATCTACTATTTTTTTCTTGGGGATATTTTAGGATTATGATTATTGATTAAGGAAGCTTGGAGTTCAAGTTCGCACCAACTACATCTATATGGTCAAGTTAGGATTATAAATCATTTTAAAATTATGTCAAAATATCTCATTATTATAACGTTTAAAAAGGATTATTTAATTTACGTTTTAATTTGATTCATATATATATATATATATCATTTGACTCATTATATTTAATTTTATTTAAGATAATGCAATTTATTTTATGATTTATAAAATATTTTATTTCACATTTTTTTTCTTTTCTATTAGCCTGAAATGTCACTTCTTTTTTATATTGTTATTTTGAATGTATAAGAAAATTACAATGAATATTATAAAATATTGCTTTTTTTAATATTTATTTACAGAAATTATTATTCTTCCAAAAAGCCAATCCATTTATAAATAGTTGCTATAAATAGTTTATATTATTTTATAATTTCTTAAATAAATAAAAATTATTTTCTTTATAAATGTTTCATTCAAAACCTAATGTTATGATGGTATTGCTTACAATTAAAGGGAAAGCCATACATTTATTAGCAAAAGGATAAATATAATACATTGGTCTTTTCTTTCAGAGAGAATAAGAAGGATTTACATATGATTTTTGTTGATTTAGAAATAACTTACGATAAGGTTCCAAGAGAAGTCTTTTGGAGAGTTCTAGAGGNCAAATGTTTCATTCAAAACCTAATGTTATGATGTTATTGCTTACAATTAAAGGGAAAACCATACATTTATTAGCAAAAGGATAAATATAATACATTGGCCTATTCTTTCAGAGAGAATAAGAAGGATTTATATATGATTTTTGTTGATTTAGAAATAACTTACGATAAGGTTCCAAGAGAAGTCTTTTGGAGAGTTCTAGAGGNCGTATACTTTTTGCCGATAATATCCTTCTTGTGGATAAGACTAGAAAAAAAGCCCAGGAAAAACTTGAATTAAGGAGGTCGACATTGGAGTCTAAAGGCCTTCATTTGAGTAGAACTAAAATTGAATACATGGAATGCAATTTTAGTAGTAGTAGCTCTAGTGACAAAAGAGTATCTTTGGGTGATCAAGTTATTAAAATGTGTGAACGATTTAGATATCTCGGGTCTGTTGTTCAAAGCAATGGTGATATAGATGGGGATGTTAATAGTAGAATTCAAGTTGATTGATTGAAGTGGAGGAATGCTTCAGGCCTTTTGTGTGATAGAAAAATATCGCTTAGACTGAAAAGAAAATTTTATATGATGGCGGTGAGATCTGCAATGCTCTATGACGCTGAATGTTGGCCTTTAAAAGAGAATCATAATACTAAGTGTTGCCGAAATGAGAATGATTAGGTGGATGAGTGGCGTTACACTTAGAGACAAAATGCGAAATGAGTATATCCGTGATAGGGTTGGTGTAGCTCCAGTGACTGATAAAATTAGAGAGAGTCTTATATGGTTTGTTCACATTAAAAGTCAACCATCTGATGATTCGATTAAGAGAGTAGATGTTTTAGATTCGACTTATGTTAAGACAGGTAGAGGTAGACCTAGGAAGACTTGGGCATATTTTATAAAAAATGATCTTAATTTATTAGAACTAAATGATAATATGACTCTAAATAGGAGGCAATATAGAAAAACGATTCATGTAGCCGACTCCACGTAGTGGGATTAAGGCTCTTTTGTTGTTGTATTTATAAAATTTGATTTGCTATATTATTTGATTGAGTATTAACGAAAATTGACATTTATTTTTTCTTCAAAAGTGTATTATGAAAAATTTGATATCTCAAATTTGTGATTTTAAATTGTTTTTTTTTCCACACACACTCAGGCCTCGGTTGGGGTTGCTGTTTTGGCGCGTTGCGACAACAGGCCGCGATATTTCTTTGTTTGGTGCAGCTTTCCAATCACGGCGCTGCCGCCTAGCAAAATGCGGGCCGCGGGATTGTCTCCATTGCCTGCGTTTATTCTCAAGATTTTTACTCTCATATTCTCTTTCGACCCCGCATATCTGTTTTCTGCTCTTTCTATTTCCAGCAGAGCTTCTTCCTCTCTCTATATTTTTTTGAGACATTTTTGTGTGCCCTATCCGACGTGCTGGAGTCCACATTATTGTGGTATCTCCTCTCTCTATATTTTTTTGAGACATTTTTGTTTCTCGTTGCTCTGCANTTATCTTGGTGTATGCTTTTTGTTGATGATATCCTTCTTGTGGATAAGACTAGAAAAATTGTTTAGAAAAACTTGAATTTGAGTAGATCTAAAACTGATTATATGGAATTTAATTTTTGTAGTATTAGTTCTAGTAACAGAGTTATAACTAAGGGTGATCAAATCATTAAAATATATGATCTTTCTATGGGTCAAAGTGATGGTGATATAAATGGGGATGTTATTAGTTGAATTCAAGTTGGTTGGTTGGTGAAGGAATGCTTCGGGCCTATTGTGTGATAGAAAAGTATCGCTCAGATTGAAAGGAAAAGTTTATAAGATGGTGGTGAAACTTGCTATGTTTTATGCCATAGAGTGTTGGCCTTTAAAAAAGAAACATAAAACAAAATTAAGTGTTGCTGAGATGACAATGCTTAGGTGGATGAGTGGCTTGACACTTACAGACAAAATGCGAAATGAATATATCCGTGATACCATTGGTGTAGCTCTAGTGGTGGACAAGATTAGAGAGAGTTGTCTTAGATGGTTTGGTCACATTAAATACCGACCATCTGATGATCCTATTAGGAGATTAGATGTTTTAGATTTGACTTATGTTAAGAAAGTCAGAGGTAAACCTAAAAAGACTTGGGCAAATTTTATAAAAATGATCTTAATTTATTAGAATTAAATGATAAAATGAACTCANGATGGGGATGTTATTAGTTGAATTCAAGTTGGTTGGTTGGTGAAGGAATGCTTTGGGCCTATTGTGTGATAGAAAAGTACCGCTCAGATTGAAACGAAAAGTTTATAAGATGGTGGCGAAACTTGCTATGTTTTATGCCATAGAGTGTTGGCCTTTAAAAGAGAAACATAAAATAAAATTAAGTGTTGCTGAGATGACAATGCTTAGGTGGATGAGTGGCTTGACACTTACAGACAAAATGCGAAATGAATATATCCGTGATACCATTGGTGTAGCTCTAGTGGTGGACAAGATTAGAGAGAGTTGTCTTAGATGGTTTGGTTACATTAAACACCGACCATCTGATGATCCTATTAGGAGATTAGATGTTTTAGATTCGACTTATGTTAAGAAAGTCAGAGGTAGACCTAAAAAGACTTGGGCAAATTTTATAAAAATGATCTTAATTTATTAGAATTAAATGATAAAATGAACTCAATAGTACGAAATGGAGAAAAAGGATTCATGTTGCCGACCCCACTTAGTGGGATAAAGGCTTGTTGTTGTTGTATTCTTTCATGTTTGTTATTTTAATGGTTTGTATAAGATTTGTTAGCATATCATTTCAAATTCCAATTTTCCTTGCTTTTTTGGTTGTCAATGGCTAATTAGCCATACTATTTAGAACGTATATATGCAAATTTCTTTCTTATTTTTTGTGTGCAACAACATTATATACNAGCATATCATTTCAAATTCCAATTTTCCTTGCTTTTTTGTTTGTCAATGGCTTATTAGCCATACTATTTAGAACGTATATATGCAAATTTCTTTCTTATTTTTTGTGTGCAACAACATTATATACTTTTTAAATTTAATAACCGTTTTAATTATAGTTTTGAAACTAATTTTCTTTAAGAAAACATTTATTATTTTATCCAAAAAATGATTTACATCTATAAATAAAAGCATCTTTTATAAGAGGCAAGGCTAATGCAAACTTTAGTGAAAGTCTCTCCCGTTCTCATTCATATTAAGAGCAAAGAAAGTTCCTAGTGTGCATCAAAATGCCTTCAAGCTTGAGAGATGTGTAAGATTCTTTGCAAGCGACAATGTGTTTCTTCAATGATCGACACTAGACTATAACATTTTTTTAGGTTTATTTATAATTTATTTATCACTTTAAAATTATGAGAGAGGTAATTGAACATAGGCTAAGACATATTACAAAAATTTCTCATAATCAATTTGGATTTATGTCGCGCAGGTCTACTATGGAAGCTATACATTTATTGAGAGGTTTGATGGAGAAGTTTGGAGATAATAAGGAGGATCTACATTTGATTTTTATTGATTTAGAAAAAAACTTACGATAAGGTTCCAATAGATATCCTTTGAAGAGTTCTTGAGAAGAAATGTGCTAATATGACTTATATTCAAGTCATTAAAGTTATGTATACTAGAGCTGTTACTTGTGTTCGAACTGAAGGAGGATCAATTTTCCTATTCTGTTGGATTACATCAAGGATTGGTTTTAAGCCCGTATCTTTTTGCTTTAGTTATGGATGGTCTTATTGTACATTTACAGGAGGATGTGCCTTGGTGTATGCTTTTTGCTGATAATATCCTTCTTGTGGATAAGACTAGAAAAAAGCCCAGGAAAAACTTGAATTAAGGAGGTCGACATTGGAGTCTAAAGACCTTCATTTGAGTAGAACTAAAATTGAATACATGGAATGTAATTTTAGTAGTAGTAGCTCTAGAAGGTCTACATTGAAGTCTAAAGGTCTTCGTTTAAGTAGAACTAAAACTGAATACATGGAATGTAATTTTAGTAGTAATAGCTCTAGCATTCGTTTAAGTAGAACTAAAACTGAATACATGGAATGTAATTTTAGTAGTAATAGCTGTAGTCATTTAAGTAGAACTAAAACTGAATACATGGAATGTAATTTTAGTAGAGAAGGTCTACATTGAAGTCTAAAGGTCTTCGTTTAAGTAGAACTAAAACTGAATACATGGAATGTAATTTTAGTAGTAATAGCTCTAGCATTCGTTTAAGTAGAACTAAAACTGAATACATGGAATGTAATTTTAGTAGTAATAGCTGTAGTCATTTAAGTAGAACTAAAACTGAATACATGGAATGTAATTTTAGTAGATAATAGCTCTAGTGACAGAAAGTAACTTTGGGTGATCAAGTTATTAAAATGTGTGAACGATTTAGATATCTCGGGTCTGTTGTTCAAAGCAATGGTGATATAGATGGGGATGTTAATTGTAGAATTCAAGTTGATTGATTGAAGTGGAGGAATGCTTCAGGCCTTTTGTGTGATAGAAAAGTATCGCTTAGACTGAAAATAAAATTTTATATGATGGCGGTGAGATCTGCAATGCTCTATGACGATGAATGTTGGCCTTTAAAAGAGAATCATAATACTAAGTGTTGCCGAAATGAGAATGATTAGGTGGATGAGTGGCGTTACACTTAGAGACAAAATGCGAAATGAGTATATCCGTGATAGGATTGGTGTAGCTCCAGTGACTGAAAAAATTAGAGAGAGTCTTATATGGTTTGTTCACGTTAAAAGTCAACCATCTGATGATTCGATTAAGAGAGTAGATGTTTTAGATTCGACTTATGTTAAGACAGGTAGAGGTAGACCTAGGAAGACTTGGGCATATTTTATAAAAAATGATCTTAATTTATTAGAACTAAATGATAATATGACTCTAAATAGGAGGCAATATAGAAAAATGATTCATGTAGCCGACTCCACATAGTGGGATTAAGGATCTTTTGTTGTTGTATTTATAAAATTTGATTTGCTATATTATTTGATTGAGTATTAACAAAAATTGACATTTATTTTTTCTTCAAAAGTGTATTATGAAAAATTTGATATCTCAAATTTGTGATTTTAAATTGTTTTGTTTTTTCCACACACACTCAGGCCTCGTTTGGGGCGGCTGTTTTGGCGCATTCCGACAGCAGGCCGCGATATTTCTTTGTTTGGTGCAGCTTTCCAATCACGGTGCTGCCGCCTAGCAAAATGCGGGCCGCGGGATTGTTTCCGCTGCCTGCGTTTATTCTCAAGCTTTTTACTCGCATACCTCTCTTTCGACCTCGCATATCTGTTTTTTGCTCTTTCTATTTCCAGCAGAGCTTCTTCCTCTCTCTATATTTTTTTGAGACAGTTTTGTGTGCCCTATCCGACGTGTCGGAGTCCACATTATTGTGGTATCTCCTCTCTCTATATTTTTTTGAGACATTTTTGTTTCTCGTTGCTCTGCACTAAGTAGATTCGATTGTATTTTTTTGGTTTAGTGCTTTTATATGGTGATGGTTTTGGTGTGATGGATCTTTCTTTGGTTTTCTTTTTTTTGTGGCATCATTGCTAGTAACAAACATGTTTAATTCCGTTTGATGCCACTGAAATTTACTAGTGATATCACCTAGGGCATTCTGGTGATGAGGGAAGTATATTTCCATAAACTGCGACAGAAAATAGAAAGAATGGGACATTGATGCAAGCCATGTTTTTCTTATTTTTTTGTCTCACAACTAGTAGTAAATNAATTCCGTTCGATGCCACTGAAACTTACTAGTGATATCACCTAGGGCATTCTGGTGATGAGGGAAGTATATTTCCATATACTGCGACAGAAAAATAGAAAGAATGGGACATTGATGCAAGCCATGTTTTTCTTATTTTTTTGTCTCACAACTAGTAGTAAATATGTCTAATTTGATTCAAAACTCCTGAAATTTACTAGTGGTACGACCTGTGGCAAGAGAAGTATATTTCACACACACACTGTGAAATGAGACAAAGAAGTAGAAAGAATGAGATAGTGATGTGAGCCATGTTTTCTTTTTTTTTTGCTTCACAGCTAGTAGCAAATATGCATAATACAATTTAATGCCACTAAAATTTACTAGTGGTATCATCGTGACATTATGATGAAAAGAGGAGCATATTTCCCACACACACACTGTGAAATGAGTCATAGAAGAAGAAAGAATAAGATAATTATGTGAGCAATGTTTCTATTTTTTTTTTTTGAATCATAGCTAGTTGCAAATATGTATAATTTCATTCCTAGCCATTCAAATTCACTAGTGACCTCACAACTAGTAGCAAATATGTATAATATGTTCCAATCCACTGAAATTTTACTAGTATCGACCATGGCATTCTAATGAGAAGTATATTTCTCTCGTACACATTGTGAAATGAGTCAAAGAAAAAGAAAGAATGAGACAACTATGTGAGCAATGTTTCTTTTTTTTTGCATCACAGCTAGTTGCAAATATGTATAGTTTCATTCTTAGCTATTGAAATTTACCAGTGATCTCACAGCTAATAGTAAAGATGTATAATGTGATTCAAATCCACTAAAATTTTACTGGTGGTACCACCTGTGACATTCTAATGAGAAGAGAATTATATTTTTCTCACACACACTGTAAAATGAGACGGAGAAGTAGAAAGAATGAGACAGTGATGTGAGTTATGTTTCTTTTTGAGCCTTACAGCTAGTAGCAAATATGTATACTTTTATTCTCATGTATTGAGTTTTACTAGTAGTACCACCTGTGACATTCAGACGAGAAGAAAAATATATTTCTCTCACACATACTGTGAAATGAGTCATAGAAAAAGAAATAATGAAATAGTTATGTGAGCAATGTTACTTTTTTTTGCCAACACAGCTAGTTACAAATATGTATATTTTCATTCCCAACCATTGAAATTTAATAGTGGTCTTACAGCTAGTAGCAAAGATGTATAATGTGATTCGAATCCACTGAAATTTTACCTAGTGGTACCACCTGTGACATTCTGATAAGGAGAAG
Organism: Phalaenopsis hybrid cultivar; assembly: GCA_002079205.1. Lineage (NCBI taxonomy): Eukaryota > Viridiplantae > Streptophyta > Magnoliopsida > Asparagales > Orchidaceae > Phalaenopsis > Phalaenopsis hybrid cultivar. Next base: position 96,999 of record JXCR01076237.1, read on the forward strand.
TATATCTCTCTCACACACACACTGTGAAATGTGGCATAGATGAAGAAAGAATAACTATGTAATTACATTCAAAGCCACTGAAATTTACTCGCGATATCACCTGAGGTAATGTGATGATAAGTATATTTCTCACACACACACACACTGTGATAGTCAGATTGAAATGAGACAGAGAAATGTAGCGTTGTTTTCTTTTTGAATGCTCTTACTCATGGCTGTTTGTTTTTTGGCTGTCATAGTAGTAAAATGACCAAGGTCAATGATATGCAGATTGATAGATATATGTATATACAAATATACACACATATACACAAATATATATATATATATATATTTCAATCAAAACAGAGCCACATTGCATTCCTAAAATTTGAAAAAGCCGCATAAATTTGGAGCCATGGGCCTCCAAATAAGAGAGNGTCTAATTTGATTCAAAACCCCTGAAATTTACTAGTGGTACGACCTATGGCATTCTGATGAGAAGAGAAGTATATTTCACACACACACAGTGAAATGAGACAGAGAAGTAGAAAGAATGAGATAGTGATGTGAGCCATGTTTTTTTTTTGCTTCATAGCTAGTAACAAATATGCATAATACAATTTCATGCCACTAAAATTTACCAGTGGTATCATCGTGACATTATGATGAAAAGAGGAGCATATTTCCCACACACACTGTGAAATGAGTCATAGAAGAAGAAAAAATGAGATAATTATGTGAGTAATGTTTCTATTTTTTTTTTTGCATCATAACTAGTTGCAAATATGTATATTTCATTCCCGGCCATTCAAATTTACTAGTGACCTCACAACTAGTAGCAAATATGTACAATATGTTCCAATCCACTGAAATTTTACTAGTATTGACCGTGGCATTCTAATGAGAAGTATATTGCTCTCATACACATTGTGAAATGAGTCAAAGAAAAAGAAAGAATGAGACAGCTATGTGAGCAATGTTTCTTTTTTTTTGCATCACAGCTAGTTGCAAATATGTATATTTTCATTCTCAGCTATTGAAATTTACTAGTGATCTCACAGCTAGTAGTAAAGATGTACAATGTGATTCAAATCCACTGAAATTTTACTGGTGGTACCACATGTGACATTCTAATGAGAAGAGAATTATATTTTTCTCACACACACTGTAAAATGAGACGGAGAAGTAGAAAGAATGAGACAGTGATGTGAGTCATGTTTCTTTTTGAGCCTTACAGCTAGTAGCAAATATGTATACTTTCATTCTCATATACTGAATTTTACTAGTAGTACCACTTGTGACATTCAGACGAGAAGAAAAATATATTTCTCTCACACATACTGTGAAATTAGTCACAGAAAAAGAAATAATGAAATAGTTATGTGAGCAATGTTACTTTTTTTTGCCAACACAACTAGTTACAAATATGTATATTTTCATTCCCAACCATTGAAATTTAATAGTGGTCTTATAGCTAGTAGCAAAGATGTATAATGTGATTCAAATCTACTGAAATTTTACCTAGTGGTACCACCCGTGGCATTCTGATAAGGAGAAGTATATCTCTCTCACACACACACTGTGAAATGAGGCATAAATGAAGAAAGAAAAACTATGTAATTACATTCAAAGCCACTGAAATTTACTCGTGATATCACCTGAGGTAATGTGATGATAAGTATATTTCTCACACACACACACACTGTGATAGTCAGATTGAAANGTCTGATTTAGTGGTCAGTTGAGATTTGAAAGTTGTTGCTTGGAATTCAGGGAGATCTTAGGGCTGGCCGAAATTTTCAGAGGAAGGGAGAGGTGCTGCTGAAATTTTGTGGGGCTTATTCNTCAATGCTACATTATGTGGAGACTTATAATCAACAAACTAGAGAGCTATTGATGTGTGAACTGACGATATTAGAGGCGACGCTCGACGACGAGGAATGTCACGTGCTGTAAAGGTGACAACACCAGAAGTAAGAAGATCAGTCAGGTGATCGCGTAGTGGTAAGTGATGAGAGCAGTGACTTTTTTCTGTGCGGTGACCGACGATGCAAGCAATACCCTTAGTTCTTCTCTATGTGATGAGCTGCAAAGGAAGAGATGAGCTTGGGAAGCGACAAGGCACATGTTCGTCCTCCTTAAATCCCTTAAATCCACCTTCCGTTCAGATTTTTTATATCTTGGATTTACGTTAGTACAGAGGAAAATTTGGATTTGGAGGACATACGGATTTAGCGACCCCAGAATCGTGTTTGGTGGATTTATGCTAAATTCACACGGTAATCCTGCTATAAAATAGGTGTCAAACACATCCTTAGAATATATTTTCACTTATTTTATGTCCCATTATTCGTTAATGTATTTTGGCTTATGATGGCCAATTAAGGATGATCTCTTATGTTCTCACCGGGCTACTTTCCCCAGGAGCTGGATGTTGCCATCATCAAGGCTACCAATCACGTTGAGCTCCCGCCGAAGGAGAGGCACATCAGAAGTGAGTCCCTTAGCTAATTTGATCATATTGACGTTGGGTGATCTAGAATTTTAGGGTTTTCTCTGCTAACTGATTTGTTATTTTTTGTTGTCGTTTTTGTTTTCAGAAATCTTGGTCATTTCTGGCATATCGCGCCCTCGGACTGATGTAGCCTATTGCATAAGTGCTCTTGCAAGACGGCTTGCAAAGACTCATAATTGGACGGTACACATGCTTTTTCGAGTTTTCCTCCACATCTTTAATAGCACATAATAATAACACAATTTTAACGGTTAAAAGTGAATTACATTTTTTCGTGCATGCGTAAGGTTGTATGCATGCTAAAAGTGAAGTTTAGATATACATAAGAATTGAGTGGTATGTAAAATTTTCTCCTTTCTTTTGATTGTTTATTTAGAGTAGTGGACATGGGGCTGTACAGTTGGATTGGAGCTTATATGGGGAATATATTTGAATGCTAATCTTGCCACGGCGTTTTTTAACTTGACTATGCTTTGCAAATTATTATAAAATTTCTAAAAAGTACTAATCGTAGATGGAATTTAAATTATACAACCAACGTGAGATTAATGGTCGGTTTGGGTTGGTTGTAGTCTTTTATGAAGGCGGTTGTAAAGAAGTTGTAGGAAAAATAATTTTTTTGAAAGCTGTTGTGATCAATGTTTTCAAAGCGTAAAGTTCAATGCGGTGTACATGGCTTTATTTTTGCTTCAAAGCAAAAAGAGCAGAGCGAAGTAGCACTAAACATTAATCAGTAGTGCTACTTATTGTCAGTCATGTTGATTGCTACATCGTCATAGCAATTTAAAGTAGTATATTCAAATCAGTCATTAAACTACAATAAAGCTACCATTTGAACAAGATCGGAAAAGTTATGGTTCTAAACAACTAAATAACTACCATGAGGTTCAAAATTATGTTCTCACATTTGGTGGTTGGCTATTATAGAGAAATTTAACTTAGATTTATAATTTGAAATATTTCTTTGAATGTTATAATCTGTTTCATTCTCAATGATCTGAATGTACTAACTTAATATTTTTATAATATGCTTAATTATTTGGTAAAATTGATACTATATGGTCACATGGGTTGATTTGATACATAAGCTTAAGGAATAATATTTTTCATTTGATGATTAAAATGGTCAATTGCATGATCAATTTAAGAGTTGTAAACAAAGTGATACCGGGGTTAACATGCATTATTATTCAGAAAATGGAGAAGCAATTTAAATTTTAGAGTTTAGACCTATTTTATTTTTCAGCTATGATTATGTTGTTTCCTTTAAAACTTATTGCTTATGCCATATCAGAGTGTTTCTTATTTGGGGTATTCTTCCGTCTGTATTGCTTCAGGTAGCCCTGAAGGCATTAATAGTTATACATAGATCTCTAAAGGAGGGGGATCCCACTTTCCGTGAAGAGCTTCTTAATTTCTCCCAGAGGGGAGGCATTCTCAAACTATCTAACTTCAAAGATGATTCAAGTCCTATTCGTTAATACGATTACTGGATATTATAATGAAATTGCAATATCTTGTTTTATATAGTTTTAATAGTATTTTTAAGAAAGTTTTACATACATTTTACTCAATTCATATGTATTTGCATAACTAACACTTAAACTTCAATTTTTTACTTACATCTTACCTTACATATGCATGAAAATATGTATTTTATTTTTCAAAAGTTAAAATGGTGGTACCGTTGACTTGATATGAAAGATTTGGGCGGTATAAATGTAAGATGTAAAGTTTAGGTATTAGATATGTAAACACATAGGAATTGAGTGGTATGCATGTAAGTGTCCTTATTTTTTTGCCCCGAATAACTGCTTTTGCAGCTTGGGATTGCTCTGCATGGGTTCGAACTTATGCATTATTTCTGGAGGAAAGATTGGTATGCTTCCGGTTATTAAAGTATGACATTGAAACCGAATGCCTTTCTAAACCGACCGAAGTATCAGAAAAGGTATCGAAATTAAAGTGTTTTTTTTCACTATTGCAAAGCTGCCATTTATGGTTTTTGCTACCGTTTCTTGTAAAAATAAGTAGCTGAAAGCCAGATGCATCTACCAGGGCCAAAGTAGAATGAGAGAGTTGAATTCTGAAGAGTTGTTAGAACAATTNATTTACATCTATAAATAAAAGCATCTTTTATAAGAGGCAAGGCTAATGCAAACTTTAGTGAAAGTCTCTCCCGTTCTCATTCATATTAAGAGCAAAGAAAGTTCCTAGTGTGCATCAAAATGCCTTCAAGCTTGAGAGATGTGTAAGATTCTTTGCAAGCGACAATGTGTTTCTTCAATGATCGACACTAGACTATAACATTTTCTTAGGTTTATTTATAAAAATTTATTTGTCACTTTAAAATTATGAGAGAGGGTAATTGAACATGTTAAGACATATTACAAAGATTTCTCATAATCAATTTGGATTTATGCCGCGCAGGTCTACTATGGAAGCTATACATTTATTGAGAGGTTTGATGGAGAAGTTCGGAGATAATAAGGAGGATCTACATTTGATTTTTGTTGATTTAGAAAAAAACTTACGATAAGGTTCCAATAGATATCCTTTGAAGAGTTCTTGAGAAGAAATGTGTTNGCATGTGGTGCTTACTTTTTTTTTTTTTGTTATAAAGCCAGATGGAGCTGCAGTTAGCAATTATGTAATTCAATATGCCCTAGCTTTGGTAAGTTTCTTCTTCTTTCATTGCAAGTTTCTTCGGCAAATTACTGTCTTCTTCCTGCTATTTCAAGCTCCGTGCTTCATCTGATTTTGGCGCCACTTATATTATTTTATGTTACTGAAATTTTTTTGTTTAAACTTATTTATTCTTTAGGCTCTATTGTTTTTTCCTTTTTTGTATTATTAATTACTTTAAGCATTGTACTACTATTCTATTTGGGTTTGTAAATATTACTTGTGCGGAAATTGGAATGTTTTGATGCTCATGTTTTTTATTTAGATTTCTCCTTGCTTGTGTATTGTTATTGTTCGCAGTTCCGCCTATAATTTGATAACATTTTAATTGCTCTTTTTGCGCATTATTTCTTTTCATGATTTACTATGATTTACCATATTTTTACTTGATTTAGCTGATATAGTCATGTAATTATTTTGTCTTAGTTGAAGTCCATAAAATTTTACATTAACTTTATTCGTTTAAATTCCATGACACGTTGTTGTCTTTAGTTGCACATTTCATTGTTTTTTGTTTTATTTTTGTGTAATGTTTTATTTTATGCTTCATTTATAAGTCTTATTTGCAATTAAGTTGATTGTGATGGGCCCTAGCATCACTTTTAATGTCAAGATACAGGCGTCATTTAGAACTTCAATATTGTCGCCACTTTAGGGTTTTTTCTTACGTACAAGTTCTTTTAGGGTTAAATATATGTTTTTTTCTTAATTTTTCTTTTATTTTTACTGATATGCGACTTTAGCAGCTAGGTGCCTTCAAATCCTTGTAGTTGAACCACTGATCCTTGTGGCTATGTGCCTCATCCATTGTTGTTGATACCAGGTTTAATCTAAAATGCAGCAAACACAATATTATTACAAGATAGGGGAAAGCAACAATAACAGGGTTCTCATAACATAAATAACAGCACAACAACACACACAACACCTTAGGATAAATATGAGGGTGGTAGGTGGTGGCTGAACCGCAAAAGGGATGCAGGTTGGGATTGAGACAGCTGCGGGAAGGTAGGTTGAGGGTGGCGGCAGGAGTAGGAGGGCTGGAGATGGGTCTAAGACAATAGGTTAGGTCGTGGGAAAGGAGATAAGGCAGTAGGTGGGAAGGTCGAAGGTTGCGACCTACAGGGATTGAGGAGTTGAAGTTGGCGGCTGCAGATTGGAAGGCAAAGGAGGGGACGACTGATAGCTAAAAAGTTGCGATGAAGCAAGTCAGTCAATCATGTAAGTATAAGTGTCAAGTAATGATGCGGTTAAAGTGTACTGCATATTAATCCCACGAGGACAGTGCTAAAAATTATTTTGGAAAGCGAATATCTAGTTTATTAAACTTTTAAACCTAATTTAATGTGATAAAAAAATTGATAAATTTCTAAAATCCTACTTAAACATAGAAATAAAAAATGCGATGTTGGAAAACAAAGAAAAATTATAGCAGAGAAATCTTAAGATTTTTCAAGAGATGTGAGGCTCGCGCCTTTGTGATTCAGGTATTGGGGTGGTTCATGGTCTTTTTTGACTTTCCTCTACGTGATGGTTGTCAACAGGGATCAATGCCCTCCTTATACCTATGCCGAGGTCAAAAGAAGGCTAGAATCCATGAAGTTGAGGCTTCCTCAATCCACATGACATTCTGCAATACTTTTTCGATCCCCTTTCTAGGTTTAAAATTTCAGATAAAATATGCTTATTATTACTCATATTTTGTGGTTAATCATTTTGTTTTTCTACGAAACGGGCATGAGTCACAAATCATAAAATATGTTAACATCTTAATTGACCAGATCATGAATAAATGAAACTTTATGGTTAACACAACAACAATAAAACCTTATTCCTCAAGAAAACTATATAGGAAAAGAAATTATCCAAAATAATCACGAAAATCACAATCCATATATCATTGAGACACGAAAAGGAAATTAGCCACGCATGATCGAAAGAACTAGAGAAAACAAATCTACTGGAATCATTATTGCAAGCATAACTCGAAAGTAAAAACTTACAAGATGATTGTTTCCTCTTTCACAACAAAAATTCCTTCTCTCATACAATTCTCTTCAAATAACATAAGAAAATACAAAGAAAAAAGAAGATAAATAGCCCTTGGGACCTCAACCTTAAGCAAGGAAGATCATCCTCAAGGGAGAGCTCTCAAGTCTTCAAATGTTGTCTCTAGCCGCCTCCCAATGTCTAATTTTTATGATGCCCTGAAGCTTTATTTTTATAGCCCAATTCTTGAATTTTGTAAGAAAAATCTTTCCAAAATAATTTTTCGCTCCGTCGGCGTGTTCGCACCAGACACCTGGATCGGGTGGCGTGGTCACACCTGATCCCAGCGTGGTCACGCCGGCCCTCCAAATTGTTGATGTGGTCACGCCCATTTGTGGCTTGGTCATGTCGCTTGTGACGATATGGTGGCGTGGCCACGTCGCTTTTGGCCATTTTTTATTTGATTTTCTTGTTTCGAAATGTACGTACGATCTCTGCACAACATTAACAAAAACCTTCTAGAAGTGTAAATCCATAACAAAAAAGGGGGCATCAACTCACATCCACTCAAATTAATCCAGATCAATCTCTGTTGGGGGAGTATCGATGAGGGACTCTCTTAAGAAACACTTCTCAAGTAGAGTCTCACAATTTTTTCCAATAAAAATAATTGACGCCATTTAATTTTTTATCAGTAATTTTAGTCACTGATGAAATCAAACTTATCATAGCATGGTTTTGTTTACCATTCATGATTATATCATTAAATTTTCAATGAGAATGAATCAAATAATCCCAATAATAGTGTAATCTTGTTGTCAGTTGCGAGTAAACCAATAAGCTGAATCGCTTACAGATGGACTTCTCAACATGATGGCACTAACGAAACGATGCCAAAAGAAGAGAAGATGACTCTCCATTACCAAAAGAGTTGTGAGAGGTCGCAGTAAACGAACAAAAGAAATCGACTGTTCAATGGAAATCGAATTGGACCTTCCGATGGAGCGTTCAATTTGTTCGAATGGATCAGCCATCTACTTAAGCAGAAGAGAAAAGTGAGCCGATCTGTTTGAATGGAAGAGATGAGTGTTGGCTGGGGCTCGAAACCCTATCACCTTTGCTTCGAACTGAACAATGGAAGTCGCAACCAGAGCGAGCTAGGGACGACTTTTACGGACTAGCGTCATAGAGAGGGCTACAACTTAAATGGAGACTCAGGAACAACCTTGAACTGACCAAAACCGGAGCGAGCTAGGAATGACCGTGACCGGAGTGAGCTAGGATTGGTCGTGACCGGAGCGAGGTAGGAACTGCTACGACCGGAGAGAGCAAGGGATGGCTCTAATACCATGTAAAGGAGCAATTCCTTCTCTAATTTCTTAATTGAAAATATATTTTCATATTTATATACACTCCAATCTCAATATATTAAGAATATCTCTAATAAAGGAAATATCATGTAATTAGATCTCCTCTAATTATGTTAGCTAATATTAAAAATACATTTATTAGACTTCTAATAATTTTAGACTTCTAATAATTAAGCTTCCTAATATACAACCATTAGATATTTACTTTCTATAACTAATCTAAACAATATTGAAGTGGAAATCTAATTTAGTTCTAAAAGTCATATCATTTAATTTTAAAAGAAAATAATCTTTAAAAAGGACTAGAAATTCCAGAAAATAATTTAAAAATTAGAATAAGAAGGAATTTGTTTGTTTATATCGTTCCTGTGTTTAGGCAAATTCTTTTAGCTACTTAGTTTTTATTTTGGTATAATTATTTTGTCATGGTAGAAGTTAATATTGTCACTTCCCATATGCTTAATCGTTTTATTTACTGTAGATCTATGACAATTTGATCTTCTGCATCTTGTTTCCATGTGAATTTTATGCTATTAACTTACTGTATGTTGACGCACTAGTGTTTCAAGAAATCTGCTTTCATGTTCTTCATTTTTCATTCTTGTTTATGTTATTTGAGGATGTATAATGTTGTAATGTTGTAAGAGTTGTTTTATTTAAATGTGTATTTGTGATTTTGTCATGTCTTCTGTGGGCAGGTTTTGAAAGAGAGTTTTAAAATATATTGTGCTATTAATGATGGTATCATCAACCTTGTTGATAAGGTAAAAAAGTATGTTTTTTTGAGGGGGCAATTTCACACGCATAGCACATAGTTCTTATGTATTTGCATATCTCACACATACTTTCATATTTTTATACATAGCACTTTGGTGCTTTAAATTTATGCATGAATATGTATATTTCACTTTTAAAAGTGGTAATAGTGTTACTTTCGATGTGATAGTATATATTTGACAGCTATGTGTGTAAATATGGAAGTTTAGGTGTGAGATATGTAAATACATAAGAATTGTGTTCTATGCATGTAAATGTCTCTTTTTTTTTAATGTTTATTATGGTTGAATTGGTCAATGCATTGAAGATTTTTTATGTTTTTTTTTTTGGGAAATTTACACACATACCACACAATTTTTATGTATTTACATATCTAACGCCTAAGTTTCGTTATTTACAACAACCACCTTGGTGTTATAAACTTTTGCATGAAAAGTTGTATTTAACTTAAAAAAGTTAATAATTGTGGTATTTTTTATGTGATGTAAAGATTAGAGTGTTATGCATGTCAATATGAAAGTTTAGTTGTCACATATGTAAATACATAGAATTGTATGGTAGTATGTAAATGCCTCACTTTTTTTGGTACTCTGCCGCTATAGTTCTTTGAAATGCCAAGACACGAGGTTGTTAAAGCCCTCGAGGTCTACCGAAGGGCTGGTCAACAGGTGTGCACCATCTTTTTTTTATTTGAGAATATGTGGACAGTCTCATGAATTATTTTGATAAAACATTGATGGCATTACAGGCTGCAAGTCTCTCTGAATTTTATGAGGTGTGCAGAGGATTACAACTTGCTAGAAATTTCCAATTTCCGAATTTAAGAGAGGTAAAACTAATTCTTCTATTCAACTTTACCATGGTGTTCTCTCCCATAAGTGGTTGATTTAATTCATTTTTGAATTTTTTTTTCTGTCTATTTTTCAGCCTCCACGGTCATTTCTTGCTACTATGGAAGAGTACGTGAGAGAGGCTCCACGATTTGTTTCTATTCCCAGTGAGCCTCTGGTTAGTTTTTCTGACCTATTTTTTCTTTTTCAAGATTATTTTGTTTAATCATTATTTCTCCAAGCTTTCTAAAGTATTTATAATATATTAACTAAAGCTAAACTTTCAAGGGTATGTGTTTTATATACTTCAGATCTTATAATGTGCATCATATCATAAATTATTTTTTCTATCTAAATCCTTTAGGTTTATATGTCAGAAAACAAATTAAACAATAAGATAAAAAAGTGGATTCATGCTACTGATTCCAAATAAGTGGGATAAGGCTGATAATGATGGTGGTCTATCTTATGTATTAATATCCTAGGATATTGCACTACTTTTTTTGTTAAAAAAAAAACATTTTGCTCTCTGGTAACCAATCAGGGCTGCAACCTAGATTGAGTTTATGGTTCTGTTTGTGGCTTTTTTTGGCTTTTTATAATATGATAGTTTTTCTATGTCCGATTGACAGTTCCCATTTTGGTAATTCCAAGCTTCAGTGTCGGGTTGTGATAGTATCACCTTATAGTTTAATTGTATTAATTGATAGTTATTCGAATGGATTTTATTAAAATTGCAGATTGTATGTTCATCTTTATTATACTAATTTTAAGTGTTCTTTCTTCTAAATATTTTCTTCATTAATTTAATTTTTTTTTTATTTCATTGGATGTAAAGTAGAATTATATCATTTATAAAAGTGATACCGGAGTTTAACCCAAACCCCTACACAAGACACAATTTTACTAAGGACTTAAACAAGGTTATAATAAAAGACTTAAAAGAAGGAAAGACAATACACAAAGGAAAAGTGTAAAATAAAGGATTACAAATAAAGACTCGACAAAAGGAGACACAACAAGCTGACGAGGAGGAAGTCCGAAGAGGTGGTGCTAGATCGGTGGTTGCAGTGAAGATCAGAGAGATGTCGGACGGCTGTGGAAGAAGTAAGACAACAAGCCAGTGATCATCAAGGCACCGAACCGTAGCTGGAAAGAGCAGCTGGGGCTGCGGTAGGGAGGGGCTGAAGGGCTGCAGTAGCTGCGGCGTGCAGGGGAGCTGTAGGAAAGGAGATTGCAGGTGGTTGAAGGGCTGAGACAGCCTGCTAGAAGAGGAGGGGTGGTGGTCTGCTGGTGGCTGAAGGGTTGTAATAGTCTGTATGAAGAGTAGGGGGCTGTGGCAGCCTGCTGTAGGGTTGGGGAGCGGACGGACAACAACGGGAAGGGTGGAAATATAGATAAATATCTCGGTAGGGTCGAGCTACAGTCGGAGCACCACCTGGACCCGTGGAGATGATCACCACCCTAGACGAGGGATAGTCGGAGTCCAACCTCTACGTCAGATACAACCCTCGAAGGGAAAATACCAAGATTAAAACTTGAATTTAGACATCAAAACAAGACCCAACTCTAAGCACATCATTCTCTATTTATAATGAGGCTAAGACTTTATTTTAGACAATATTTAAAATAAGAAAAAAGAATCAAATAAGGATTTCAGATTTAGGAAAGAGGAATAAAATATTCAAAAATTTTGATTTAGAAATTCAGTTTAGGAAAGAGATTATAATGAAAATTTAAATTTATGAGAGGAATAAAATACTCCAAAATTTTAATTTGGAAATTCAAATTTAGGAAAGAGTAATAAAAATATTCAGAAATTCTGATTTGAAAAAATTTATATTATGAAGGTGCTAAGAAGAAATGAGGGAAAGGGGGGAGAAGGGAAAGGGAGGAGCTGTAGGCCCCCTCCTTTTGAGGACCAGTCGGTCCTCTATAAACCCCGCGTCAAAAAGCTTTCACCAACCTTAATTTGAATATTCTTTATAAATATGTCTGTAATTAAATAAATATATATATATATGAATTCATTATTATCATTGATATAATCCAATTGTAGTTGGAAACTTTTAGGTCACTCAACAACTATAGTTATTATTATTTAATGTTGAATTATATATATATATATATATATATATATCTGTATATTATAGAAATAGCAACTCATGGCTCCTCTCCGTAAACGTTAATGTCAAAAAGGCGGTTACAAGAAATTAGTGGGAAAACTGAATCCCCGCTAAAAATAAAGAAAATACATAAAATCTTAGGGGTTCCTTTTTCCTCAATACAACTCCACCCAAAAAAGAAAAAAATTAAAACAAAGGGAAATGTAACCAAAATATACATGTATCAAACCAATACATATACCCAAAGAAGTGACGTATACCCTCTATGAACATGTATATCAAAAGAAGTGAAGGTAATAAAATTTGTAAGCCAACAAATGACATCTCGAGACCAGGAAGCCGCAGCAGGACCCAAAGATTCCAAAACTTGCAACTCAAGAAGGCTGAGGAAACAGTAAAGAAAGAATTAAACCAAGTGATTAGAATAGAAATAGTGGTCCACAATCCTCCAACCTCCCAACCAACAATGTCAATTAAACAGGACCTATAATGCCTGCCTAAAATATGGAAATGCAGTAATAATTTGGAGTCATGGGCCTCCAAATAAGAGAGATTTTGCCCGTTAACAAAAACATGGTGAATATAGAGTATAAATTCTAGCCTCCATTCTTCAATCTTAACCGTAAAACCATACCTATTACTGTACCTCCCAAGTGCCATATCTTCAATAACAAACCTCCCAACCATCATCACAAATAAAGCAAAGAAGCTATGGGACTCCATGCTTAAGATATAACACTAAGCACTGTACCTCCCAAATGCCAAATCTCCAATCACAACCCCCCAACCCATAACCCGAAATAACCCCCAGCTCCACAACCACCAACACCAAGTCCAAATAGGGAACCCTGGGCCTCCCAACTAGATCAATACATATATGGCAAAGGAGTCATGGACCTCCATGCCTATGATAAAAATCCATACACCACAGTAGTCAAAAGTATGAGTAGCCATTTCCCCAGAAAACTAAACCTCCAATGTGCCGAAAATAAGTAAAGAAGAGAAAAATCCAGCCTGATGATATCTTGGGCCGATCCAAGTCACTCGGCCACCCAAACTGATTCAAGAGGAAACATTCCTGCTAATATAAGGAGCATCAATATTATCACCAACCAACAAAATATGTAAAGAAGGGGGGGGGGGTAGATCCCATTCNTCAAAAGTAAATACAGAAGAGAAAATACCAGCCAAAGGTTATCCTGGGTCGAATCATACCACCCAACCAACCAAATTGATTTAAGAGGAAACATCTCCACGAATATAAAGAGCATCAATATTATCACCAACCAACAGAGTGTGTAAAGAGAGGGGGGAGTAGATCCCACCCTACAAATATAAGTAGAGCTGCCTAAGTTAGCAAGCCAATTAGCTGGTTGATTNAACTAAGCCTCCAACGTGCCCGAAAGTAAATACACCAACCAGCAGAGTGTGTAAAGAGGGGGGGAGTAGATCCCACCCTACAAATATAAGTAGAGCTGCCTAAGTTAGCAAGCCAATTAGCTGGTTGATTACCCTCCCGGTAATTGAAACTCCATATGACATTCATATTAGAAATTAAACCTTTAATCCTCCTTATATAATAAAGTATATCCCAAGGTGTGTCGACGCCATTTGCCAAAATATCAATCAAAATACGATTATCACATTAAAAAATAATAAACTGCCAGCTGAGATAATGAGCCAAAATAAATGCTGTTAAAATAGCTCGAGCCTCAGCCTCTATAGGAGAATCAGCATAAGGAGAAAAGAAAAAGATAATACAGTTCCCTGCATGATTCCTTGCAATGCCCCCACAACCAGCATTGGTGGCTTTCCAACTCCCATCTGTGTTAAATTTAATCCACCCTCTAGGAGGTGGCCGCCATCTAACCAAAATCGGTGGGTAAGGGAGCCTCCTCACATCCAAATTTGTGTGACCCAAAGCGAGAAAATGGTTGATGCCCGAAAAGAAAACTTTTTTAAAATTTCCCAATCTCCACAATTTATTAATGTAGAAAATGATATTAGTGAAAATCATCATGTTCTGAATAACCTTACCTTCATGATAATATCATTACGAGCCATCCAGATAAACCAACATATGATGTAAGGATAAATTTGCCAAAAGTGTTTCTTCTTACGGTCCAGATTGCAACTTAATGTAGTGAGCAAAAGATTCCTCTCAGGAGTAACTATAGTTCCAAACCACAAATCAGTCTTTCTCCAAATGAATAAAGAAAAAGGACAAGAGAAGAAAATGTGTTCCATAGTCTCCTCTGCCGAATTACACAAACAACAACGGTAGGCGATTTTCAAACCTTTCATTTTTAATTTATCATCACAAGGTGTTATTGAATAAAAAATCCCCCAAAGGAAAGGAAATTGTTTTTCCAATCCACAATGCTTTGCCGAACCTTTTCCACAACCTCGTCAAACTGTATACATCTCTTCTTGCCTTTAAGGAGAAAAACCCCCAGATATTTAAGCGGAAGGGTAGAGAGGGAGAAACCCGTAAAATTAGCAATCCAGGAGACATTAGAACGATTGATCATGTTTCCCAAGTATATATTACACTTACTTGCATTAAAAGAAAGACCAGAAACGGATTGAAAATCAACCATTAAATTGTGAATCTCCTTCACCGTATGCTTGCTAGCATTAGAAAATAAGATCATGTCATCGACATAAGCTAAATGAAAGACCACCATGTTAGATTTATGAGCATATTGTAACTTGGGGTTTCGCCTGAAAAGATTATTAAAGAGGCGAGAGAAATAATAATAAATTAAAATGAAAATAGTAGGAGATAAAGGATCTCCTTGCTTAATCCCACGGCCCACACTAAAAAAAACCTCGAGATTGGCCATTAATGAGAATGCGATATTTATTGCAATGAAGCCAAGAGATTATAATTATGCAAAACTCCTGAGAAAACCCTCGAGCCTGAAGAATCTTCAAAATAAACTCTCAACTGATAGAATCATAAACCTTACAAATGTCCAGTTTAATAATCATGTTGCCCTCTCTATATTTTTTATCGATATCAAGAATGAGTTCCTGTCCCAGCATTATGTTATCAGTGATCCCCCTCCCCTGAATAAATGCAGATTGATTCAAAGAAATTAAATTGTGGTGATGAGGTTGAATGCGTCTGACCAAAATCTTACTAATCAACTTTGAAATAACAAAAGTCAAAGATATGGGTCTAAAATGATCTCAGGAACTCTTTTGAGTATTTTTGGGAGTGAGAACAGTTGTAGCTGCAGAGAAATAATTTCCAGGTGTTTCCCCTTTAAAGAAACTCTGGATAGCCGCCACAACCTGATTCTTAACAATACTCCAACATTTAATGTAGAAAGCAGAAGTAAAGCCATCCGACCCCGGAGCTTTATTACAATTAATCTTAAGTAGAGTAGAATAGATTTCCTCAGTCGATGGAATATCACAAAGATCAAGATCCACCAGATGATGACGTACATCATCAAATAAAGAGGCATCAATAGAGCTCGAAGTCTCCTGGGACTCATACAATTTAGAAAAGTAAAGAACCACACTCTCCCCTATTTCGTCATCCCCAGTAATCCAGTTCCCCTCATTGTTTTTAATTCTCACAATGGTGTTATTGACTCTTCTTTGTTTAATGTAAGCATGAAAATATTTAGTGTTTCTATCTCCTTGAGAAAAATGTGTCTCCCCAGCTTTTTGTTGCAGCAACTTCTCCTAAAGAGAGGCCTCAAACAATTCTTTATTGGCTTCCTGTAAATTTTGGATGATATCATTAGTGTTCTCATCAAGAGCCTGAAGCATATACACCCTTTGTTCGGCCTTTTGGACTCTAGCATGTATATCACCAAAAACATCTCAATTCCAAGACCTTAAAGTAGCAGCCACCTTCTTATGTATTTTTCAAAGAGTGTACCAAGCATTGCCCACCTCCTCACATTTTTAACTTGCCACAATTAATCTCAAGAAGTCATCATGTCTAGCACAGATATATATATATATATATATATATATACATATATATATATATATATANCCCAGCTTTTTATTGCAGCAACTTCTCCTAAAGAGAGGCCTCAAGCAATTCTTTATTGGCTTCCTGTAAATTTTGGATGTTATCATTAGTGTTCTCATCAAGAGCCTGAAGCATATACACCCTTTGTTCGGCCTTTTGGACTCTAGCATGTATATCACCAAAAACATCTCAATTCCATGACCTTAAAGCAGCAGCCATCTTCTTATGTAATTTTCAAAGAGTGTACCAAGCATTGCCCACCTCCTCACATTTTCAACTTGCCGCAATTAATCTTAAGAAGTCATCATGTCTAGCACGCACACACACACACACACACACACACGCACACACACACACACACATATATATACACACATATATTCGGTCGAAAATTTGAAATAATATTTAAAATTAGATAATAAATTTTTTTTATTTATATCATTGAGAATATATTACATATCACATCAATAGCTTTACCCCTAATTCTATATAAATCTTAATGGAAATGGATAGAAACAGATTTTAATTAATAACAATAGTAATATATTACTTTTTATTGTAATAAATCTAAACTAATAGATTACCAATAATTAAAATAATATTAGGTAATTAATTTAAATTAATAATTTTATATATATTAATTTTAAAAAATATATTTTAATTAATAACAGTCGGGCATACAAATGGTTGAAAGAATCATTTCATAAATTTTTCGGCCCGGTTTAAAAACAGATACCTAATATTTGGGGGATCATTTGCATGAACCCATATGTGTTTCTGTAGGTCTGACAGTAACAAGTTTGTCGGGAAAGATTCGTGCCCATATCTTTCCACCANTTACCAAGAATTAAAATAATATTAGGTAATTAATTTAAATTAATAATTTTATATATATTAATTTTAAAAATTATATTTTAATTAATAACAGTCGGGCATACAAATGGTCGAAAGAATCATTTCATAAATTTTTCGGCCCGGTTTAACAACAGATACCTAATATTTGGGGGATCATTTGCATGAACCCATACGTGTTTCTGTAGGTCTGACAGTAACAAGTTTGTCGGGAAAGATTCGTGCCCATATCTTTCCACCATGGCGCACATATAGTGTCATTGCTCTTCGCCCTGCTTCTATTTGTCTAGCTGTGATCCAAGCATGTTCAAGTGCCTGAAAAGGGTNGGTATCTTCCTAAACAAAGATGACTGCCCCAGCAAGATATTCCCTTCATTCCACGTCTATGTTGTTGATGAAATCTGGTTCTTTTAGGGTTCTAGTTGTTGGTTGTTTCTAAATTCCATCTCTACTGCAGAGCCGGACATGAGAATTTCTTCTCATCCAGCTCCTCGTGAATGAAATGATTCAAGAAAATGACATATTACATATGTATTTTATTCTATCAAAAGACAAAAGAAAGAATAGACTCCTTTTTTCTATTGAATTTGTTATATAGGTATGTTGTATATATAACTATCTAACTAGGCGCCTTTTTTTTTCTATTCTATATATAAAGAAAANAAGGGTATCTTTCTAAACAAAGATGACTGCCCCAACAAGATATTCCCTATATTCCACGTCTATGTTGTTGATGAAATCTGGTTCTTTTAGGGTTCTAGTTGTTGGTTGTTTCTAAATTCCATCTCTACTGCAGAGCCGGACATGAGAATTTCTTCTCATCCAGCTCCTCGTGAATGAAATGATTCAAGAAAATGACATATTACATATATATTTTATTCTATCAAAAGACAAAAGAAAGAATAGACTCCTTTTTTTCTATTGAATTTATTATATAGGTATGTTGTATATATAACTATCTAACTAGGCGCCTTTTTTTTTCTATTCTATATATAAAGAAAAAGAATGCTTCTTTCTTTTAGCAAAATCTCTCAAGTCTTTTTCTTTACCTCTATTGAATCACGTCAATAGTCATGCAATAAATGAAACACTTCAATGAAAGAAGAAAAAAGAAAGGTATTGTGGGCGAATATTCACTCTTTCCTCCATTTGTAGGGTCAATTCATGACCATTCAGAAGAAATCCATTTTTTCCTCAGGATTGATTCGTTTTCAAGAAAATCCTATGTAATAACAGGTTTCATCGTTCCCATAACTTCTCTATTAAGACTTAGGCCTGAACTTTGCAATGGAGCTCTCAACAGAATCTGTTCTTTGTTTCCGAGTCAATCTCCTCAGTTTTTCTCATCCCGAAGCTCAATCTAATTTTTCTCTCTTTTCAATTCTTTAGATTTTTTTTAATAGACTCTATTATCCATATTGATGAGATTCTTTATATTCTTATTTTCTTCTCTTTTTATTGTCTATTAATGTTGATGCTTTAGAACACTGCCTTTTTTATGGGGTAATTCTTCAGAAACCATACATATGGGAATCCTATATCATTTCATATCATTGAGATCTTTCTTCTCTCTTTCTATCACCCTTCCTTTTTCCACGTCTTTTTTTTTTCACAATTCATAATCAAATTTCTTTTTTATGAAAAGGATTTCAGTTGCTACAACTATATGATTGATTCAGTCATATAGTGACTGTTTTTTGGGATCTCGACAATACGAAGCAATAAGTTGGTTATGAGTTTTGAGTTTCTTTAGTTTTGATAGTTATTAAGCTAAGAGTGTGGTCAACCTCTTTTTCTTTTCATTTTCAATTCTCATGAAAAAACTAACGGGTCTGTTGACCTCATTTTTGTGAGGTCTTTTCTTCTCCTCCTTAGAGCCTAGGTTCTAGCTCTAGAAATTCCTATGGACCATCTTAGAAAACTAGAATTGAGACTCACCCTTCTAGAAATTCCAGCCAATTCCTATTTTCCTTTGATGTCTAGCATCTTTGGCACAAGACCATCGTCTTATGAACGAGCGGTTATGG